>VZRM01004850.1:3788487-3828038 GCA_013397955.1 Grantiella picta
CGTGCCCAAAACTCCTCTTGCCTGTGAACAGCATACCTCAGTTCAAGACTAGAGGAATACTCAACTTCCTAACTCCCACAAAATCAGATCAGAAATTGGAAATCCTCTAAGGACTTTGGCTGTATTCAACTGCAATAAGGAAAACCCTTTTTTAAGATAAAAAAAGCATATCTTCTTTACATCTTTCATATGTGAATGAGCTGAAAATTAAGGAATTCTTCACAAGCATCCATGTCTTGAAGATTCTAAAGAGAGAAGGGGCATTCATAAAGCATTTTGCCTATATCCACCTGCCACTTGCTCTGCATAAGGAGTCAACAACTTTGTGCTTCACTTTGTTTTACGTTGTCACTTTAAGCTGTGTTTAAGAAGCTATCTCCTCTTCCCCTCAGTAAGATATACTGATTAATTGGGTGACCTAGCTGATTTACTACACAATCATATTAGCTCTTGGATTAATGTATTTAAACCTAAGTAAACCAGAGATTTTACCTTTCTTTCAAGCCAACTGTCTTTTGATATTCTATTTGCCTTTGAAAATATGCAGCAAGTTCTCCTGGAAGGACATAAGGGAAAAAAAAATCATTATAATATTTTTCAACTTTATGCTTGCTCTTCCTTCAGATATGAAAAGCCTCAGGTGACATGACTTAGGACAGTTGTTTCACTTATCAAAAATAGGTAAACGTAAGCCCTCGACAAATCTGTCTGCATGATTGTTTTTGACCTCTTATTGAGCGTTTGTCAATTGTCATTGACTCTCAGTCCTGTATTAAGAGGTTTGAGAAATACTGCTTTGCTGGGACAGATTCATATTGACACAAGTTCGGGTTTTTTCAGCACTATATCATCAAGTTTATGTTTTGCTGCCCTGATGATTTAACACATAAAAATATAGCACCAGCCAAAGGACAACAGCAAGGAGTGTATTTTTTTTCTTCTGTTTTATGTCATTTTACTTGTGCTGAACATCAAAAGTTTTAGACTCCATGTGAGACCTGTAGACCTTAATGCTGAAAGAAAAAAATTAAGCACACACATATTTTTTGCTCTGGTAATCCCACTTAACACTGTAAAGTGGCATTACATCATCTGAAGATCCTTATTGAATAGTATTGTATTGCATAGATGTTCTGGAATAAATTGTAATTCGTAATTGTAAATATGGGCCAAAATTGTAATTTCTTCAATCATCTTTTATCTTCCAAGAACAAAGGAAAAGAAGGAGCACTTGATGGGTCAGAGTGGCTGTTTAAGAGTGACAGGAGTGTGATAGAGGCCTTAGCTCAGCAGTATACATTAGATATGAACCAACTCAGCTTTAACATATACTGAGACTGATCAGTCATGGGTCATGAAGCAGGGAATTGCAAATGGCTCTTTGCCACCTGTCTTTATCACACAAAACAAAGTAAAGCTCAGACCCAGTGGAAAATCAAGGCAAGGCCATATCATTATAAAGACAGATATCATTCCACATTTACAAAGGAAAAGAATAAATGAAAATTATAAATATGCACCCAAAATAGAAACAGGACAAACATTTTTATGTGGTAAACTACTAAGCCATTTTCTTTAATGGTTTGTTTTAGTGTACCTTTGGCTATTATCTTTCTCCTTTTTACTCACTCTGGACTTAGTTTTCCAAATTCCTGATCCACCTCGAATAAACAAATTCCAGAAAGTTGCTATTAGAAAAAATGCATTTAATTATTGTTGAAGTATTTACTGTGTTCTGGAAATGTACTAAACCATTTGTCCACGTGCAGCCAGGAGAATATTTGAAATGTGTGTTCAGCAAAACCTTTTAGCTGGAACTCTGTTTTAATTTTTTCAAAACATGACTGCTGGAGCTTGTTGGGATTTTATTGCAGGACATGTATTGGTCCTTCAGAGCTCACTGTTTATTTTGCAGCTACAGAAAAGCTGAAATCGTACCTATACAGAAAAATCCTGCATGCTGAATAAAATCCCTCTTTTTTTTTTTTTTTTTAACTGTCTGTGCTTATCCTGGTTCCAAAAAATACCTGTTTCAGTGCACAACAATGAAATAAAATAGCAAGCCACAACTTGTTTAACAGTGGTCAGAGGGTATCTCAGTGATGGCTGCTTTGCTTGTTTCCCAGCTCAGCCCCACAGCAGGATGTGGCAGCCCCAGGTACACCGTGGTAGGTACCTGAACCTGCTGGCAAGAGGGATTGAAATGGGCAGCTCAGTCACATCAGAAACACACTGGTGAAATCTAAATTGTTTGGGACCCTGGTGTGTTTTTTGATTGTTGATTTTATTTTATTGTATTTGTTATTTACTGCCTGAAATGTAAAGGGCTCTTACCTGTTTTCAAGCTACATGTTTGAAAAGCAAGATAACACCACTGAGAAAGAATGAGCAATCATAAATTATTCCTATGAAATATGCCTCACATTCTCCATTCATCGTTTCTCAGGAAATTAATAGTCCTGCAAGCTCTTAGTATCTCATCTAAAACAAACAAACAAACAAAAAGACAGAACAGCTTGACAAGACTTCTGTGATTTCTGCCAAACTCAGCTAGTATTAAACTTGTTATTAAGTATAAACTGCAAATTCCTTTGCTTATGAACTTGAGATTGTGCTCTAGTCCAGTCAAAATAGACTTTGTTTACACTGATTTAGTGGCCCTATGAGATTGCCTGGTTGCTTGCCTGAGTTCCCTCAGCAGGTGAAATTACTTGCTGAGCTGCACAAAATCATGCTGGGAAATGGCTGTGCCATGTCTTGCCAGTATTTATTTAATGTTATGTTACTGCTTGAAAATGAAAAGCATTTATTTCTAAAACATAGTCCATGTGATTATGACCTATAAAAGCAAAAGAAAAGGCTGGGTTACAAATGAAACTATAACTTATATGCTGGTTTTGATGTCATTGTTTCTACTGCTTCAACAGCAGCTGCCTTTGTGGCTTTTCAAACCACAAACAGTATGTTAGTTTTATATCTCTCCCTTTCTCTAGTTATGGGTCTCTCTCTAACCACTGATATGCTGTCTTATTAAAACCTGTGTACCCTGAACTGCTTTTGGATTATGAAGGCAGGAGATCTTTGAAAAGTCATGTATCAGCCATGACAACTATATCTGGAGGTCCTTCGGAGCCATACATCTCCTTTGGATGGGTCTAAAAAGTGACACCTGGAAGGAAGGCACCTGCCTTCCTGACCTCTGCATGCCCCAGAGGACTGAAGCTTGTTATGTATTGTTTGTGCTAAAATAGCAAACTCAAGCCCAGCATGTGTAATGAGAATATCCTTGCGCAGAAGTGCTTCAATTGAGACAGAGTCTCATTCAGGTGATTAATGTAGATGTTAAGTAATATTGGCCCTAGTATCAACACTATCCCAGGCAAACAAAAATGTACCAGCCTCCAACCAGATGTTGTACTACAGATCAAAACCACCTGAGCCTGGCAATTCAGCCAGTTTTGAATCACTGTATTTCAGTACATGTCACTGTACTTCAGCACATGAGGATGTCCCAAGACATTGCATAAAGTATCACTAAAGTTGAGACAAACACTACCCACTGCCATTTCCTTATGCACCAAGCAAGTCATTGTAGGAGATTGCCAGATGATGACTTTCTGTTCATAAATTCATGCTGGCTACTTGCAAATATTCATGTCCTTCATGTGTTTGGAAATTAGTCCCAGGATTATTTGTTCCATCATCTCTCTAAAGCCTGAAAAACAGCTTACTATCCTGCAGTTCCTTGGATCCTCCTTCTTGCCCTTTTTGAAGGACATCTACTTCTCCAGTCTGCAGCATCCTCTCGTCAGTGTTATCCCCAAGCTCTCCTTTTTAAGTTTCTTTCTGAAAAGTTAAATGTAAGGTAAAAGTGTCTTCTGATACCATCCTCCAGGTTCCTTTCCCAGAGTTGCACTCTGTCATTTCAGGACTTTTAGGGTAAAAAAGC
This sequence comes from Grantiella picta, assembly GCA_013397955.1. Lineage (NCBI taxonomy): Eukaryota > Metazoa > Chordata > Aves > Passeriformes > Meliphagidae > Grantiella > Grantiella picta. The sequence goes on from VZRM01004850.1 coordinate 3,792,437, forward strand.
CATACTGGTATGTATACATACACATGTGCATATACCTGAAGTGATTTTCTTCTCCCTTGACTAAGCAGTTGAAATTGTAACATGTGAATGCTGGGGGAAGTTCTGCAAGCCTTATTTTGCAAGTCCTAAGAAATGCTTCTGGCTACAATATGCCTCTGCCTATATAAATGTTATTGACAGACAGTGGAAAATACAGTGAAAAATACTGGCTGCATCATGCAAGGGCAGTGATCTAGATGGTTGAAGTTTAAGCTATTGCACCCCAAAGCAAAACCTCAAGCTTTTTAAACTACAGATCTCTAGTTGTGAGACAATTCCATGAAAATATGAAGACATGAAACTCACAACACATCCTGAATAATATGCAGCTTAAGTCTCATACTGGGAGTGCATCTTAATTCCCTTGCCAGAGCAAACAATGCAGGAGTGATAGATATGCCACTCTTCCATGATTTTGAGGACAAGTGCAAATACTATTGACATAACTAAAAGGCTGTTATCTTTAACCTCCAGCCTTGGGTACAGTCAGTTATCACCATCTGCTGTCTCAATATTAAAGTTCTTAAGGATGGAATATTTGAAGAGCATATCTGGGACAGGAAGGAAAATAATAACAACAATGATGGCAATAATAATACAATAATAACAAATGACGGGAAAAAACATATTCATGGGGAAGTTGAAACTTTGTCATGTATGAGAACCTCTCTTCCCACAAAGAGATCAAATTTTGAGGGGCTGAAGTTTTTCAGATAATCTGCCTCAGAGTGGATTGTCTATTTATGTGCGAAGCAGAATGCTTTTATTTCCTCTATATGATTTTTCCAATACATTTGAGAAGATTGTATTTTTTAAAGTGTTTCTAATCTTTTAAATCAAAAGCAAAGGAAGTAAAAGCAGCAAAGATCAAGCATTTGATATCCCTAATAGGGGAGATATATCCTGCTTTTGGTAAAACTGTATGAAATCAGGTGTTAGAATTTAACTGCTCTAGCAGCACCCTTGCACGGGCATGAGCAAAGCTGAGTGGTTGCTGATGGTTTCCTTAGATTTCTCTGCACCTGATCACACTCACAATACCAGAGGCTTCTGTCATTGCAGGAGCTGACAGAATTTAGTGACAACCCAGAGAAATGCCTTCTGAAGCTCTGTTCTCAGAACTACAAGTTCTTAGCAAAGCAATGCAACAAATGAAATAGCTTTATTTCCTCACATATCCAAAAGCTTGTTTGCAGTTAGTGTCTCTATGCCTTTCATTTTAAAACTGACCACATTGCTATTAAGATGCAGAACAGGTTTTTCAAGGATTGTAGGTTTCCTCTAAATTTCAATAACCAAGAGAATTGCATTGTTTATTTACTATGTGTCTGGGGGTTAAGAAGGCTACATACAAGTTTATCAGTCCTATTTTCACAGCATATTTTTGCTTCAAATTCAGTGATCCATTTAGCTGCAGTAGGAGGTCACTGTTGCTAATTTACTCTCATTCATTGGTCTCAGTGACAGAATTTAATTATTCCAGCCTCGTTCATAGTGGGAGAGCAGCTGCAGCACTTAAAACACTGTAATGAAAACCAGTAAACCTTCACCTTGTCTCAGCAAAAGACCAGGAATACAGCAGTTAAACTTATGGTCTGTCATCTAAACTCCAAAAAAGCCACGCGCATTACCTTAATAAACTGGAATATTCATCTGTCTTATGGAATTGTAATTGTTTAAGTTAGAGCTGTCACTCACTATTACCAACAGAAGCCTTCCCAAAATCTGAGGTAGGTGTTGTATTGAGTACTGCAAGTATAGAGAAGAAGGGATTTTTTGAAACAGGATCCACAGTCTTCCACAGTCTTTGAGATAAGGCTTGCAGTGCTTTTAGAGGAAAATATGCTTTCAGTCAGTGTAGAAGAGATAGAACACTGAAGCTGGTGAGAACTGTGGGGGTGGTACGCTGGGTACAAGGTTACCAGAGAGAATGATCTGGCCTATTGATTCATCCTAGCATAACTTTTGAAACGACAGGAAATCTAAAAGAGCAGCTAACTCTTCCGCATAAACGTGAATAGCATGCTACGTGGCCTGGTTGCACTGGATAGGAAAAAGAAACAAAAAAGCCCTCAAGAAACAGGACAAACACAAGACATTCATGGCTAAAGAGACTGGCTTGTCAGCCTGGCCAAACTCAGAAAAATCAGCTCAGGTTCAAATTCAATAAAATGTTCCATTGTATAGTTATCCACCTTAACAAACTCTTCTTTTACCAACCTCTGTGCATTTTGGCAGGAAAAGGAATGATAAAAGCTGTGTACTGAAGCACTTCTGCAGGAATTCCTTCTTGTCCAAAGACAGAGTTCCCTGTGAAAACTCCCTTTCCCTTTCCTTTTCCAGTAAAACCTCATTTAGGATTCCCAAATAACATTAAACATGTTAAAACAGAGTGGCTGACCTTAATTCTTTAATTGCATTCTTATTGAAAATCTTTGCTAAAGCTCCTGAGATGTTCTATAAACATCTCTTTATACTTGTGCTGTGGTCCAAATTAAAAATAGTGAGAGTAACTTTTTGCACACAGCGGGTAAAACTGAAATTTTTTAAAGAGTATGTTGGATATAAACACTGAGAAAAATCATTGACTATGTAGAATTTAGACAATTCCTTTTTATTCCAGATTTTATGAACTCCATGTGAGGAACAATATGTGTTTGAAGTGTTACTGGCACAAAACATGAAAGAAGAGCATGGATTCCTATAAGTTCCAGAGAAAACAAGGAAGAAAAAGAGCTGTCTTCAAATATCAATACATGGGAGGTCATACACTGCATTACACTGTGATTTTGAGCAGTGTGTTAATCAAATCCATTACAGCTGTGCTGTTACCTCTCTTACAATAGCTTTCCTCACCTGAAGTAACCTCTAGTATTTGTTAATATTGCTATTTAACTTAAGAGGAAAACCTTCTCAAATTATTAAATTTCAAAGCCTTCAGCATCATCTTTCAAATATCTGAAGGGGAAAGGAAGTCTGTGGTTGTAGGGTGAAAATCAAAATATGCTTCCCTCCTTATTTTTGCTGCTTTACCCTCAACTCTGAATTGGTAGGATGGAAGAAGAATGATTTGTTGAACTGGACTTCTATAGGCAAAACCCATTGCCATTGCAGAAAAGAGATATTATTGGAGATCCTTATTGAGAGGATGTATTGCAAATGAAATTCTATGATAAGAAAACTGTTTATCACAACAAAGTTGCTAGAAAGTGATTTCCAGGAATTTCCAAGACTACTTGTAGAAAAATCTAAAAGTCTGAAAACTACAAAAGCAATTCTAAAGTAAGAAAATGAAATAATTTGAAAATATATTTATAATAGTATTAACACATTAACTGTCTTTCATATGTGAATAGAATTTCTAAGTTTCCAGTCCCTTAGGAACAGTTGTTTTATAACATTGTAAAAATTCTGTTCATAATTTGTTGTCAGGATATTTGTCAACTTATTAAAATTCATAGTGTATCTACCTCTTTCCTCATGGGAAAAACTGTTCCATTTTATCCTAGATGTTTTGACATAACAAATAATTCACCCACTTTTACATAAAAATACTAAGTATTCTGTAAACAGTAGTTACACACCGAACTATTTAGTTTCACACTATTCACAGAACATACTAATAGACCAATATCTGCAGTATGGACTTTGATTAACTACATTTGTTTTCTGAACTAGTTATCATCAGTTGCTGGTGAATGAGTTCAAACTGTCAATATGGCTATTCTCACAACACAAAAGACTTTTTTCCTTCATCTATCACTTTCTTATTATTTCTGGAAGCATCCACACTGGTGTGGTTCAAGCTATTACTATCGTACATATAATTTTACAAACTGAAATTTCCAAATTTAGCTTCTTGTGACTAAAGAGCTTCTTTGTGTCATTGGAATAGAGATTTAAACAGGTTTGGTTATCTTCAAATGAGTGCATGTGTAGTGTGGAGTTGTGGATATTTGTGGAACAGGCACATAATTTCACACTCTCAGAAATGAGTGAATGCTTTCATGACTGCCACTGAACAATTTCTGCGGATTTCTGTTAATTCATTACTGGAATTCTCATTAATGAAAAAGAAAATGATCACTTTTTCTAGTGGACCATCAGATTCATTTGGGACATCTTTGTGTAGAAACACTTCCTTTAAATAAAGGTTATTTAAAAATTGTCAAAATGAGTGCCTTTCTCATCAGAGTTTCCCCCAAAACTGGACTATTATTAATGGATTAAAACTACATTTCTGTCTTTTTATCTCACTTAACCAAGGCCTGAATCCAGCATATTTGACATGAAAAGGTCACAGGTGATGCAGATATCTGTCTGATTAGGGAGTGTCCAAGTACTGTCTTTAGTAAGGGGTATCAAGACAAATCCCACCTTTTTCTTTGGTAATATACATATTTATTTTGAAAATGTAATGAAAAATGCATGGCTTTATTTCATTCAAAAATCTTGTAAGTTGAAGAAGAGAAGGCTCAGAGAGCTATTTTATGCTAACCTGATAACAACACTGGACAAGAAAAAAATCAGTTTCTACTGAATAGTGAACCAGGAAGATTGAAACACTAAGCAAAACTCCACACATTTTAAGGGAACAATAAGTATTTTCATTGCTAAGGAGTTGGCACTATTTATCCTTTACCCATCTTTAGACCACATTTTTCATGTACAGTTTATAATGATAAGGGAGACTCAAAAGAAACAGGCTGAAAAAGGGTGCTCCGGATGCTTTTGTCTTCAGTTGTCTGAAATCAAATAAAAGCTCTCATCAGTATATCATGTTCTGGCCTTGCATCCAGCTCCGTTCTTTCTTTCCCCATATGGATAATGTCTGGCCAGGAAGGAAATGACCACATTTTCAACTACAGGAATGAAATCTGGGCTAATGGAAACTTAGTTGAGTTACTTCCTGCAAGTTAATGACTAAAGAGAACTTTTCAGGAGAATGCTCAGTGAAAGCCATAACAACCTAAATACCAGCAACAGGGATCTTCTGAAAGCTGCCTTCTGTTGCTGTGCAGTTTGAGGACTGAGGGGCACTGTTTGAAAACGAAAAATAAAATATTTGAAAAATAAAACAGGTTTTACCTTTATTCACCTGATGTGGTATGTTCATCAATGAGGAGTCTCAGAAGCCCCACTGATCCAATGTTTGTTAGAGGGTATGCAGGGAAGCAGTTGAAGTGCTGAGAAACAGCATTCGAGGGATCACAGTGTCCCTTCTCAGATGCCACTGAAAATTGTTGCCTTCCAATTTGGACTGTTTCATACTTTCATTCTTACTGTTCAGTTCAAGTCTTCTGTGCACAATGCAGAAGGTTCCTGTTTTACTTTCATTTTTCTGTGCTTGTTACTGAAAGAAGAGCTGGATTTGTCACTCTATTGGATGCAGAAAATATCTAGAAGAGGAAAAAATGGTGTTTTTCAGGCAGCCACATGCAAAACAAATAATAATCAAGTTAATTTCTCAATTTCAGCTGAGTCCAGACAATTTCAATTCGTTCAATATGTCTAATTTGAATTTGCAAAAAAATTTACCCTTATACCTTGGGACTTATATTTGCAACTTATAAATACATGATTTACATTTTCCTTTGATTTCAGAAGAAACCAGTATTGGTGTGACCTCTTCCCCTTGAATAGATCAAGATCACCTTAATTAGGTGATCACCTTAATTAAACCTCTGGATTAGCCACCTGGAATGGCAGCTGTTTTAACAATTAGAGTACAATGTCACAATTTTTTTCTAAGAGAAAACGCAGTATGTATTCAGAAAAGTTAATTATATTTCTTTTTTTGACATCTTTGTGTTTTCTTATCCCCCTTTTTCCCACCTCACCATGCAAACTTAGAATTAACTCTCCAAATAGTGTTAGTGCATTATTTGGTCTCTTTCACGCTGCCTGCAGGGATTAGCTGAGGTGACAGAAATTCTAATAAAATTTTACACCAGTAAACTTGCCTTGAAGAGCAGATGTAAAAGTCCTGCTGATTGTCATGCACTTAAGCATTCATTCATAAGGAAGCCCACTACTGTGCGTATGTGGGACATGATTTTTTACTATGCCAAAGTGAATATTCATGCTATTGGACTGCTGCATTTCCCACTGCTACTCAAAATGCTGTTCTGAATGCTCATACCAGGGAGACCTCTCTCTGCAGAAAATGCACATCTTCAGTTCAAGTCAAGAGGTCTGATTTGTACTCTATTCCCTATTCGTTGGCAATTTGCAGCAATGTTTTCTTTATCGCCACAAGTTAAAGGGGAAAAGATTGCGGCGCTAATTTTTCTTTCAGTGTGATATTATGAAAGAGGTAATAAATGGCAAGAGAGAAGGGAAGAAGAAAACAAACCAGAGACTTTGCAAAGATAAATGTAATATCCCCTTCACCCTCAAGAAATGAAATTATTCTGACAGGGTCAGAGATTCTGCTTGGCAAACCATCTTAAATTAATTACCTGCCTGACATTTTAAAGGAAAGTTTCAGATCGTAAATTTAACCCAGACAAAGCATTCTTTTTAATCTTGTCAGTATGCAAACTACTTTGCACTGCAGTCTGTGAATTATTTATCAGAGAAGCGACCCCAAAAGGGTGAAAGGAAAATTGGGAGTTTTTGATCTCGGGTTCTGCAGCCTGATGTACTTCTCTACCCTAGATCCATACCTGTTACAATTTCTTAAATTCACTTTGTTTGATGTTGCTGATGCAGAGCTCTCACACAGTGCTTCTCTGAAACCTAATTCTTTTTTTCCATTTAAATTGCTTTTAAAGCACTGTCCCAGTAAATAACTGTATCTACTTTCCAGAAAGAAAAAAAATTAAATAAAGGGGACAAACTCACCTGTCTGTCTGTGTCATGTGTTTTCATTAGCAAAAGCATGCAGTATTGATGAATATTGGGTTTTTTCCTTCACTTGGGTGAAAGTACAGTCTGTAAGAGTAACTAACTTACAAAGACTGATTTTTCACTTGTAAACTGCAGAAAATATTAATCCTGTAACAAGCTGTGCAACAGTAAGGAAGGGTGCTCACCTAGGGTAAAAATACCTTAGAAGATGTGAATCCACAATCCAGTTTTTATACATGTATTTTGTTTTGGTTTTGTTGGTTTAGTTTTGGTTTTTTTTGTGTAAAGTCACTTAATTTTAGTCTCCTGGATTTTAAATGAAGCCTGGAGAACTTCTAATTTCCTATCTCTTGGTCTTTTTAGGTTGTAAATTTATTTATTCAATGGTATTTCATTTAGGCTTTAGTATTACTGCTGAAATAATAGATCTCTAAGTGCAACCACAATGTAAAAGATAATTATAACTGAGGGACCAAAACAAATCAGAATATAGCCTGACTAATAACTGGTCTTGTCTAACACTGGACCTTCTTTTTTAGTCACTTTGGATTTCTACAAGATTCTCTGAAGACATCAACCAATTTGGTATCTGATTTAGAAAAATTCAGATTTGGAAAATCATCAGGGAAAAAACACATTAACCAAATGTAACAACTTAGGCATGTAATATTACTATTGCACATTTTTTAATTTAAGAAAGTTTGCTCTGTGGATGTGCTTTGTTGAGTTTTGGTGCTTCATGTTTCAAAGGATTTTCAATATTTTCTGTTTAATCCATATGTAAGATGAACTTCAGCTGAGCTAAGTGGAAAGTTCAGCAGAAAGTCTATCAATTTGCAGAAAGAAATTATAATTCCCTTTTGCTTCTGCCAGGTAGTATGAAAAACTATTTAATGTACCTATGGAAGTTTCTGCATTTTCACGTGAGCTGAAATAATGCTGATTAAAATTCTTTACCCTTCTTTGGTTTAGTATGTTACCTAATGCTTTTGTTTTACGACTTTTAATTCTTTAGTAGGGGGGATTTTTTTTTACCACCAGGCTTTCTTCTTCCTTTGTGTCAATTCTTGTATGTTGCAAGAGCAAGACATGAGACACTTCATAATAAAAATCTGTCTAAACAAAATGTGGACATGCTTTTATTTCATTCTGCAATCCTAATGAAATAAGTCAGTTCTGACAGATAATTCTCTGTTCAATAGATATTTGTCAGATTTCTACTTAGGCTGTTCAGTATCCCAAGCATTTCAAACTTGATTTCAGTTTCCTCAAATAACAAAAAAGAGCTTAAACTCTTTACAAAGGGTTGGCGAAAGATTAACTATGTAGGGCACAAAATCAGGGAATTGACACCAGTTAATTGCAGATCTCCCCAGTTTAAGACTGTATACACTTTCCTTCAGTATTTACCATAAAACTCGCCAGAAATAGTTAAAGGATTGTGTACATACACCACAATCTATTTATGTACCTATAAATTCCCCTTTGCAGATTTGTGTATCCATGCAAATACAAAATTAAGAAACTTAAGACTTTTGCTTACGGAATATCCCAGGTCCCTCTTTAAGGACATGTAAGTATAAGGAATAGTGTCCATGGATACATTTTAATTGGGGATTTTGGCTATTGTTTAACTATGATAATTTCCCCTGTGATCTCTGTTCAGCTGATTTCACTTCTCTTCTCCCCTCGGCCCTGGCTCGAACCTTCTGGAACATCAGTGCTGGGGCTGTGATCAGAGACCATCCTAACAACAGCTGCATTTCAATGTTTTTCTTCTGCTTGAAGGCTTTCTTGCATTTCCCAACTGATTTGTGAGGGTGGTTAAGAATAATAGAAGTGCAAAGAATTACCTCTATCTTGATTTTAAAATTTTATGCTAATTCCTGAAGGTATTATTTTAAGATAAATAAAATAGACACTCCTTGATTTTTATGTGTGTACCAATAGGAATTAAACTTTGATGATCACTCTCATGACTGCTTTCAGATATTCTGACATTATAATTACTGTGAGACTTTTTCAAGACATTAAAATACATATTTTTTAAAGTCATAATGAGTAGACTGTACATTCTTCATTTGCTGGGTAGCTGAGGCTGAACACTGGTAGAGAAGTAATAAAACTCTTCTATCAAGATATGCACTGGTGGTCTTGGCTGTGTTCCCAAGTCCAAACCATTCTGCATGAAATTCACCCCTCTGCAGCAGCAGTTAAAACTTACTTGTGCTCTGCTTGCTGGAGCATCAGCCTTTCCCTCTTGTTTTGCACAAAAATGGATTTCAGCCTCTGTGTGTTCAGACCTTTAGCATTTCAAATCTATTTCATTGACTGTGTGTCTTCTTTTATTTCCCTGAGAGCATTATTATGAGATTCTACTATTCTGGTCTGTACGGAAATATCATTTGTATGGGTTTGGTTTGGTTTTATTTAACCTTGCATTTTCATTGATCATCTTTGTACTTTGTTCTTTCATGATGACTTTTTTTTACCTTTCACAAAGACTTGATACTCATAATGAGATATATGTAGTGCAAAGTAATTGTTGGGGATTGCTTTGGAGCAGCAAAATAGAAAATATAGCATAAATTTCCTCTCTACGGAGGTGGTGGTACTTCATGTTACGCATGGAGATGGCATGGAAAAGGAGAAAGTACATAATTAACACTCTACACATTGATATTCCCGACTTCCCTCATGGAGATGTGTCCACACTTGGCTTGGTTAAAATTTTAGTCAGAGTGAAAATGTTCCCGAAACATGGTGCAGCTGAAATGATTGATACACAGGGGCAAAGCTCTTCTTTTTCCCAGTAAGCTGGTAAGTAAACCTGAGGCAGCATGTAGAGTTTTGAAGTATATTAGTGTCTATAGAGCAGCTGTTTTAGTGTTTAAAGCCTATAGTTTGGGGTGAGGGTTTTTTTGTCGGCTTTCTTTTGCTGTGTTCTTTCCACCACATAATTACTCCAATTGTTTTGCCTGTGTGCTAACAATTTGTGGTGAGAATGCCCTTCAAAACACAGCATCCCTAACAATCCAATGTACTACCTTTCACCTTGGATAAGGCTTTTATTTATTTTTAATAAATTCCACCTAATTTCTAACACATTAAACCTCATTATGGTGTAATTTCCCTTGGTATGAGAAGCCCTCATTAATTGTTCCATTCAAAACCGATTATCTCTCAGGATGGATGTTACAAGGGAAATGTAATGGATAAGGGGTTTTTTTCCACATTCTGCTTGAGCATTACTTTTTCTCAAGTGATTAGTGCTGCATCTGTGTTTACTTAAGAACCTGAAGCTAAAATAATTAGTAACAGGTGGCTGAGGTCTTACTGATAATCTGCCTACTTTTTAGGTGTATGTCTTTAAAAGGTTTTCAATTCCTGCATTCTGATTCTTCCCCACATTTAACAGGCTGTAATGAGAAGTAATCTTGCATGGTATGGCACTCAGACTTATTTGGTTCCAGAAGAAGTTTTATTTTAACAGTTTTAAGTAACTTTTATTTTATTCTTTAGTAATAACAAATCATGCTTTATCTCTTCCTGTTCTGTAGCGGTTTTCATGGTAATTGTTTTCTATGGCTGTTTTTCTAAGGACATGCTTGCATTTCTAGTTTATTCCATATTTTCACATGTGTTCTTTCCTGATTCTGTTCTCAGGAATTTTCAGTGGACTTAGCCTCAACAGCTGTTCACAAAATTTTTCAGATCCTTTTTTGCTGACTCTGGCAATGTTTAAGAGACAGGTGTTAAGATTTTAATATTGCTTCTGTTGGGCGGTCTTGAGAATTATGACTGAGTTTCTTCAAACTTGTGTATAAAAGATATTTACCTAAAGTGTGGCATCCACCTATCTGAGCTCCTTAGCTATCCAGCTATGAATGCAGTGAGAACAAGAAGTCATTCAGCTGTGTGTGATGGGCTGGATATGGTTTATTGACATTTATGACCGCAGGTAGGAGATTGCTACAGCTATTTGAACACTCAGGCAGGGTGGTCCTGCAACAAGACCAGGATGGAAAGCCAAGATTATGAAACCATCCATGCAGCTACTCCACAGCCAAGTGGTTTTGACATATGCTAGGGATATATGCAGCGATAATTCAAGAGTCCCACTGTGCCCAGATCATTCCAAGCGCTTGAAGTAGAGCTTTCCACATCCCCAGATATAAAAGAGGGGGGTTGTGTATCTTTTATTGAAACTATTCCATTTTCTCTAAATACACACTTACTATGCTACTGTGAAGCTGACATTACATTTTAATGATTGAGTTATTCTCCTGAGATTTTTGAGGAGACCAATTTGGGGGCATTTACATTGAATCAGATAGTGATGGGAATTAATTTTTTCTGAACAATGGGTAAGTGCCTTAGAAAATGAGTCTTTAAAAATACTTCATATATTTGGGGGTGGTTTTTTAGAATGTGAAAAGAAAATGTGAAATCCTTGCTGCTGTTACGCAGAGCCCAGGATAGTTCACATTTTCTGAGAAAACCTTACAGTAGAATCAGTCAGAAGGACTAAAGGGCACACATGGCTTTACAGCTCTCTATTCATTTAGTGTCAACTGCACACATGCTGACATGAAAACCACCTGTTAGCTAAGAGGTCTTCTCAAAAAATATTATTTTACAGGTGGTGATGACTGGAAAAAAAACAACAAACCAAATAAAAACCAACAATCTGTTATCTTGCAACACTAGGAAATACTTATGCTCTATAACAAGTATGATTTGCTGTCCTTATTCAGATTTCCATTAAGTTTAGCAGTATTTTCCAACTACATGATTTGAGCGCAGAATTCAAGTGTTTTGCTCTAATCCATATGGGAAATGCAAACCACATATAGAAGCTACAGACTTCTACTCTCCTCTTGGTACCCAAATTCTGTGGAAGATATAAAACATGCTAAGAGGTGGGTATCTTGGGGTTTGCTTTATGTCCTAATTCCCACATTGTCTTAGTAGCTTTTTACTTTTAAACAACTATCCTTTTTAGCAATGGTCAACTTTAAAAATAAATTAATGTGAAATTTTAAAGAAACATTTCAGTGTGTAAAAGTTTGTAGTGGTATGAAAATAACATTTTTCTAGCTATAGAGTGAGATAAAGCATTATGAAAGACTATGCAGGAAAAATTGCATCAAGTAAAACAGAACTGATCTAGAGAGAGATAACAATGGCATACTTCTATTTCTTGAGGTAAAATATTATTAAGAAAGATTATGGTGAATTGTCTTTCACAGTTCAGAGAAAATATACTTACACAGAGGCCTATTTAAATTAAGAGTCAAATTATCATTCTGCAGTTCAATGTAAAATAGTGAAAATATTAGTAGATCATCCATTTAATCTGAATGATTCAGAATAGGAAGAAAAAAACAGACTGGAGAGGAATGGTAAAATAATTATTATTTAAAGCTTTTCATGGAAACACAGATACAAAGATCTTCAGGAGTAGAACCTGGCAGACATTGTCATGTCTGACTAGGAGCAATGAGTGGGGGAGGCAACAAACATAAGAGGATCTGACAGAGCCTACTGCCCTGAGGAGTCCTGCATGGGCTGCAGTGTGATTATCTTCTCCATTATGTTCCTCCCTGGGCTGCAGGGGAACAACTCTCTCAGAGCTACCATGTAGAGTTTTTAGCCTTTCCCCAATGTGTTGTCACAGCCAGAGCACCAGCACTGCTGATGAGCTCAGCTTTGAGCAGCAGCAGAGGCTCTGGAACTGGTTCTGTCCTACATGGAGCAGCCACTGGTCTCTCCTCGCAGAGACCTCCTGTGCAGCCCCTCTGCTGGCAGCACCTGGACATGGACACTCAGCACAAAATAACAGGAAGAACTGATATTCCAATAACAAAGAATGCCATCGAAGAATCAATAAACCCTTTTTCTCAGGAATAGTGACAGTTCTCTATTTTCTCAACTGGTTGAAAAATAGCACAGCATCTGTTGATCTGCATGTTTGAAGACACCCATATTTGTTAGTGATGTTGTGTTGTCTTCTGCCTCTGTGCTGTTCCCAAGTCAGGTTACAAACTTTTCAGATGCAGTGGTCCAGATCCCTTTTTACTCAAATTAATTTATTCCCACACAACCCAATTACAGAGTAGAGCTCCCATTCTTCCATGCTCTGATCTAAAGCTATACTTCTCTCTTACTTATGTTTTCTGTTCCAAGGGGGGAAAAAACTGTTCTCTCTTTCTTTGACTCATTTCTTTTCTTTCAGTCTGAAGATTAATAACTGAGATATGGACGTATGTGTGGCTCGATGTGTATTGCCTGAATACTCGTAAACTGAATGAGTTTCTCTGAAAGCTCTTCATATCTGAATGGTGACCATTTGTATCATTTGGTGATGCTGTCAGACATTCTACTATATAATAATCCATGTGCGTTTTTCTGAGACTGCTACTGAAATCTGTTTTCAAGAGATGTTTCTTAGGCATAGAGGTTTTCCTGAGTGATTTAAGTGCTTTTTTTCCTGTATTAATCTGCCTTTTTTCACCGTTATTATTATTGTTATTGTTTTTATTTTTATTTTCTGCCAGATGCTAGCAGAATTATGCTTCTGAACCCTAACTCCACCTCCGTCTGATTCTAAGTGTCTCACTTTCAGGGATTAGCCCTCAGGCAGATCTGAAAATCCCAGCTGCTGTGCTGAACCCCTTCTTTCAATGTCTTTGCCTTCAATTTAATATTCTCTTGGAACAGCAGTTTCTTTTCTAGTGCTTTATTTTTATGCTAACTACCAGGAGAAAATAAAATATGATTTATCAAGAAGAAAAAAATACATGTATGATAGAGCTGGGGAAAAAAACCTCTGAGGATCTTGTTCATACTTCTGCACCAATCTAAGAGGGTAAAAAATGCAATTAGGTAATACTGAAAGTTGATGTGGTGTTTAAGAGAGATACTTACTTCAGGCTTGCCGCATGTTCAGAGAACAGCCTTGTGAGTCCCCTGGGCTCACCTTCATCATTTTACTCACAGAGCCTGTGGCTGCAATTACATCTGAGCAATGTGTTACACTGTGGGGAGAGAGTGGGCACAAGCAGCAGGTGACAAAAGCAAGCATAAATGAATCTAGATATTTTCATTACATTTTGGTTGTAAGCTTTGGTTGGAAAAAGGAGGAGGAAAAGAATTTATGTCTTGTAAGAGACATAAGCATTGCGTTCAGTGCCTGGCAAGGCAGAGCAAAAATTTTATGAGGGTTGCTGAGAGCAAGGCAACTCAGGGTTATGCCAATGAAGAAGCTGTGAGGAGGCCTTTTGGAACGCTACTAAATGTCATGGGCAAGTGACAGACATTTTATTTCCTCAGTGTCTCCCAATGAGCTTCCTGCTTTGTCCCAGGCTACCTTCATTGATGTCTTTGTGCTGGAACCTGGAATGGAACTTAGTTGTGTTGGAAAGCAATACACTTTAATTTAAATTTCAAATTAAAAAAGTTGTTTTCTTTTGTTCCAGCAAAATCAGAGCGAAAGGTTAAATCAAATCCATCAGCTTTAATTTTTTCCTCCTCTTCTTTCTCTGGTGTGCCTGCAGGGATATTCCGAGCCTTCCCTGAAGTAAATGTGACTTTTCCTTGCATTTCACAATATTGTCACTCACATGAAGTTTTACATTCTGTCCAAGCTGTGATCAAGATAACCATTCCATAAATGAGTTCGCTTTCATTATCATTATCTATAGCATTCACACACAATGATGAGCTGCAAGATAAGTCGGAGTGGCAGACACCTCCTACAGACTCCAATGGCTTTTCCCATGAGGTCCCTTGTATCCTGCTGACGTCTCAATCTGTTTCTCCCCAAGGGTCATGAAATCAATTTTGTTGCCAGGAACCTTGTCAGCCTTGTTCTACTACTTGACTTTCAAATTTACTGTGACAACTTTTTTAGATGAGATGGCATGACCATAACTGCTTCAGATTCTGGGATCTGGTCAAGCACAAACAGATGATGCCTGGGAGAGCAAAATGCCTCTAATCACTTGATTAGTGAGGTTTTGTGTGCAGAATCAATTGACACAGAGCAGCTGAATGAAGACCCTCATACCAAAGCCAAGGGGTGGTATCTCACCCTTTTTCCTTCGAACGTCTGCAGAAATCATGACAGCATTGTTTATTATGCAAGGAAACAAATAGAGAGTTGTCTGCACCACAGAGAGCTGTGTGCCTTTCTGATGCCTCTAGGATCAATTTCTTAAGGATACACAACTGCAATCGATCTTGCAGCCCATGGGAGACAAAAGGTGCCATTTCTCCAAAAGACAATTTAGGGACTAATTTCCAAGCAGAAAATTTTTGTTCTTATGGGTTTGGCCACTCAGGAACTAGAAAGCACACCACAAGTTCCAGTCCAAATATTTTTCCAGTCATTTCAGTCTCGATAGACAGCTGGTACCATTCAGTCCACTAAACCTATGTAACCTCTAACTACTGATAGTTACATACTTTTTATACACTGAAATTCTGAATTTTCTTTCCTCCTTTTCAGTAGTTATCTCCTAGAAAGAAAATTTTTTTCACTCAGAAGCTCTCAAGGATTGTATTGCTATACGAAAGCTTTTTTGAACTGTCAGAATGTTAAAGGTTTTTGACATGCTGTGGTGCACCTGCCCTGGGTTTGGCCTCTATTTCTGTTGCCATAAGTTAAACTTGGGATATTTAATATATTGAGAAAGCACAGCTACATCCAATAATGTTGAATGTGAGAAGTTTATGCTTACATCCAATTATGTATTTTCAGATTGTTAATTTTTCAGTATTTTTATGAAAAAAGTGTATCTTATGCAGAATGATTTCAGAAAAGAAAAGGTTTTCCTTTTCTGATGTGTTGCATAAGTAAAGGAAATACTGTTATATACATCTGTATATATGTATGTATACGTGCATATATATTTATGTGTGTATATATGTGTGCTCTGGGGTTTTTTTACTTTCTTGATCTCTTAAGTTTAAATTTAAAAAAAAAAAAGGAGGGCAGAAAGAGAAAAATAATAAAGTCAACATATGGTTGGAAAATTCTATTAAAAAAAAAAAGGATAAATGGAATTTGGAAGCAACAGCAAAAAAGACATGGAAAATTTACACTTATTGTGATAAGACCTGCCGTGGCCTCTAAGTTACCTTTGTATCTTTCCACATTCTAATGTGAACCTTTGTTTTGAAGGAAGCAAATTAAAAGCTCTTAAAATGTGTTCATATAACAGCTTCTAATTTATTCAGATGTTGACTAAGATCTCCACCTTTCGAGCAGCAAAAATAAAGCTAATATTTTAAGGCAGAAAGAAAAAGGTTTGTTTTTTTTTTTTTGTGAAACTGTAGTTTTTAATTCAAACACAGAGAGACTGGAAGACAACACTCTGTTCACTTTCAGCCTCTTCTACTTGGAAGTTTACACTTCAATAATTCAGTAGCCCTGAACTCTCAAATTGTAATCTGTGCTGCTTTCAATGCTGTGAAAACAAGCTTGCTTCTTTGAACAATTCCAATCAATAAATCTGATGAAGATATAGTCATCTTGCGAATGGAAGGAGCTGAGAGAATAGGTCTGAAAGGGAAGATAAGGAAGAAGCTGCAGATCTGTGTTAGTACAAATGTGAAATACAAATCTTATTTACTTTGGGATTTGCTGTCTGATTTGCTGCCTTAAGTATATGCTCTCCCTTGCTCACGAAAACATTCTCTCCTCATAACCAGATCTTCTGTGACAGGGACCCTTTCTGTTTCCATTATCAGCTCACACTGAAATATACTTCCTGCAATGGTCTCTTGTGCCCCATTGTCCCAGACATACCTCTCTGTGCACATCCAGAGCTGCATGCACTTCAGCCCCAGCAAGCTGCAGAAGCAGGAATGGCAGGAATGCTATCTCACAGAGCCCTCAGACCTAGATCATAGGAGATCCTGATTTACACAAAGATGCCACTGAGATCGGGAATTTCTCTAGGCATGAGTGGATGAGGGCTTGCACGCAGACTAAATCCCCAGTGGGATTTCAACATGTCTAGGAGTATTTATTTTTGTGGTGTCAAAGAATGGGACAATTTGTTCTTAGAATAACTTGGTATTTATTACATATTTAGCGATACCTGTTCTACCTGGACAGCCAGCACTGGAGAGACCACTTTATATTATTCTCCCATGTCTTTATACACCAATTCCTTGCTCTTCATAAGGAAGACTGTGACACCTGCTTTATATTACTTCTTGCGAGCTGGTAGTACAAGAATACATTTTTTTAAAGTTTATTTTCTGCTGTTTAGTCTGATGTGGTCCCAGACAGAGATTCAAGAATGTACTCTGCATGCATAAATACTGTAAATAAAATGTGGCTAATAGCATAGCATAACAGAAACAATTGAGTGACCACCCGCTATGACAATCTTGTCTTAAGCGGGATACCTAGCCCCAAAGAGAAGCTAATCACACAAGAGTTCGGAACAGACTAAGCTTATCTTGGGGTGAAACTGCCAAAAGGAAAGTGGTGGTAGACTGACAAGGGTGTATTTCTAGTCTCTTTTGATTACACTGTGCTGGTCTCCTATGCCCCTGGGCTGCCAAAGGTCTTATTATGTGTGAGCAGTGTCCAGACACCAAGACACGAATTGGAGGAGAGAAAGGTGTGGATTACTTCAGGGTATAAAGCCAGACAGGTACTGAACTAAGCTATAGGATGGCACTTGTGATTTCAGAGAAAAAAAAAAGATTGAACCTTGTCTGATTAACAGCAACATTAAAAAGTAGGGGGGAAGCTCACATCCTGCTAGATTTATGTGCAGAACTCCCACTGATGTGAATGGCAGTCTAAAACCAGAAAAACATGTGTGGGAACAAAGAATCAGAAAGAGGTTGTTGTTTAGCAAATACTTATGAAATTAATTTAAATGCATCTCCTACTAGGATTCCTCTATGGCTTGATTTAAAGTTCATTGATATCTAAGGGAGTCTCTCTACTGACTTTTGCGAACTTTCAAATCAGGCACTAGAAAGGATGCTCATTTCTTCTGAGAAAGCAACATATTGTTGTGAGACAAAAATAATGCTCTCCTATAATTTTCTTGAAATGTAAAATCTAAGAAAACTTTGACAGTACATTTATAAACCCAGCATTTGATCTGTGATACACAATGTTTATGTCTATGATGGAAAATGACAGCAGCAGAGTAATCCAGAATGCCACTGTAAAAGCAGGATCTTTCCACAGATGAATTTGTACATTGGTACCACTAAACTCTGCCCCATGAAAATTTCATATTGTGTATGATGACTCTAATCAATATTCAGAAACACTGAAATGTCTTAAAGAAACTGCTTTTCAGTTCTCTCTGAGGCCAGGACTAAAATTTATTGCTTTCAATCAGTGTAATATTTGGACTATGGATATATAATTTTACTTCCTGCCTCTCTTTGTTCAGAAATTGGGATAAAATAATATTACTTTGGTAGTTAAAGGGAGTGGGTCAGTTAACCATGGAATGATGCCTTCTTAAAAAGTGTCTGACCTGGTATTTCTTACTGCATATTTTATTATGATATTTTTTAATTAAGAGATGTGTGGGTGAGTTGCATTCCTTTATACTCAGTTGCACTTTGAGTCACTGTAGTAAAATTCTTCTGACTTCCTTACACAATTAAGTAGCCCCAGAGGGACTTCCTTTTCCAGGTTAGCTGCAGCTTTTTTCGTGTGAATGTGCAGCTTCACTGTTTGACAGTGACTTCAAAAAGTCTCTTTGGAGTACCTTTTTCCTCCTTCTGTCACAATGAAATGCTTCATTCTGTACATTAACAAGATGTGCTAGAGCAGATGACATGAGAGAAACTTTTAAAACTGAGGAATATACTACTGTTTTCCTTCTAATACTTGACAAGATATTGAATATATACGTGAACGTGAGATTTCCATCAGTACTTAAGAAGAGGATGAAAATGATCTTTCATTACTATTATTCAGAGAGTGTTAAATTATTCTTTGAAGCTAGAACAACAAAGATATTGAGATTCTTAACTAAGAAGAAATCCAGCTCTACAGAGATAATAACAGGACATTTCTGTTTTCAGGCTTCCAACCTTATATTCTAGAAATAGAATAACAGTTTTAGTTTCACTGTTACTAAATCTTGCTAGGAAACACAGGAATAACATGATGGGAAAGACGAGGAACATGGCCACATCATTTAATGCATTTATTAATTCCAGCACATATAAAATAAAATGAAAGAATATGGTTTGTGCACTATGAGAAGACAGCAGTGCTTTCCTTCTCTATTAACTGACTAGAAGTCTGGAAATTCTTTATCAAGACCTGAACTAAACTCTTCTGCTACATGAGATTGCTTCCTCCACTTCTAAAATGCTTTTGAAAATTATATGGTTCATCTCAGAATAGATCCCTGGGAGTTATTAAGAATAAATAATTGGATAAGGGAATATCAACTGTCTCAGCAAATCCCACTACTTTAAAAATGCTTACCATGTCTAGTTAACTGGATTAATATTCTGAGAATATAATAGTGCAAATGATAAAACTTGAGTACAGAAATTGCGTTGCTATACTCAGGCCACATAGTGTTGAATAATAAAACTGGGACTTCTGTTGGCAGTCTGGATTGTTTCAGATTCACAGAGGTGCTCACTGCAATACTAATGCTTTTAAGCTGACTTTTAAATTAAATCAATATGATTCAGATCCACGTTGAATGTAGTTGTGAAGATGGAATCTCATCTTGTAAAGCAAAGAAAATAATATTCACTGAATGCCCTCAGCCCACAATTGCCTCAGGCACTCCAAGAAAAATACAAACTCCTGCTCTTCCCCAAATTCAGCCTTAAAATTCAGGTTGAGAAAAGCAAATGAAGAGCTGGTAAGTAGGAATGCTTTTTTTAATTTATATATATGGGCTGCCTTAAAATTCAGGGAAAGAAGACAGAATGAAAATCTAGGAACTGGGACTATCTATTTACTTATTCTTGTGAGTCTTTGTTCTCAGGTGAACATAACACACATTACTGTCAGATGTGGCACAATGCTGTTGTAAAGACAGTTTTGCCCCAGCTTTCAAACCACAGAGAAAAACTTTTATATTCTAGCAGTATCTTTATTCTTGTTTTTCAACCTCTGAATTTCTTTTTCTTTAAAAAGGCATCCTCCATAGGAGGTGAATGGCCTTAGAATGCCAGCTGAGTTGGACCTGAGTGAAACTAGGCTTTAAGTCCTTGACATAGAAAGAAGGTGGTTGAAACAGAAGAAAAACAAGGTTATGAAATGTGTCTTGCATTTATGAGGAAGGTATAGGAGCTGAATTGAGAAGAAAATGATCTTTAGCCTCACATACAGGGTGAGTAAATCTGCCTTTTGTTTATTGGGAATGAATCACTCTAGCATTCCTGGAAGAAAAACAAAGCAATGTGCTCTGTATTTAGTAAGGGTACAAATCCTCAAGTCAATGCACAAAAGCCCCATTAGCTATGCTTTGCCTTCTAGTGCCATTGAGCCATGCCTGCTTGGATGCTCGGAGCTGCTTGCCACAGAGGGAAGCTGACACCCAGCAGAGCAGAGCAGAGCAGAGCACAGTCCAGCACAGCAGCGCACAGCCCAGCACAGCAGCCCTGCCACCTGACGATAATGCTTGAGGAGATTGTAACTCAGTGGAGGGCACCACAGGTTTGATCACTGATTTATTCTTCTGTGTCACACAACGAGGCTTTTTTCATGTCAGTCTCCATGGTGATGCTTTTGACCATCACCCCTGGAACAGCACAGAGTGGTTTAGAAAGCTCACCTGGGCAGATTTACATCGCTGCTGTGTATCACGGGAACCAGCGGCAGCCAGCTATTGACACACTGAACTGCTCAAAATCGCTGCCCATTTGAGGTATAAAAAACCCATTTCCTCATCTGGCAGGCCATCCGAACTGCTAATTACTGGCAAAGATGTTTCCTTTTTAGCTAAACAGCTAGTGAATAAAGGCTAGCCTTGCTTTTTGCCAAGGCTATGAAAAGGAAGCTGATGTAGAGCATGCCTAAAGCTAAACCAAAATTTGCTGCTCTGTTACTAAGTCAAATACCTCAATCTCCACCTTTGCTTTACCCTCATTATCCAAATTATATAGTAAACCAAAGGGAGAGAGGTCAACTGAATTAGATTAAATTGCAAAGCAGGTGTGAGAGGTGAAAATTGAATGTCAGTTTGACTGTCAGAACAGATACTATTCCATGTCCTAGGAGAAATCAATATTCTGGAAGAGTGTGTGGCAGTAAAACATCAGAAAATTACTTATTTAATTAAATAAATGTCGATGCAGACAGTTTAAAATCACAGTCATTTTCATTCTAGTTTGGGTAGGATGCTGTGTTTTCATCTGTTAATCAGGATTTTCAGTAAACTGAGACTCTTGGGGAAGAGCAAAATATTTTATACCTTTTGCTAGTGCAGATGAAAAGCACAGACAAATTGCCATCATCTTGCTACAGGACTGAGCAAAAAGCAGCAAGTGTGCAGACTTCGCTTGAGAAGAGGAACTTTTATAGCAGTTTGGGGACAGAATTGGTAGGTGACCATGAAGATCTCAGAAAGCTTTTCTCCCCCAACAAATCATTAGGGTAATCTGCTGTTACTAATTTCCTCTATTAATGATAGAAATATATATGTACCTTTGGATTATGCATAATATGTATATTTCATGCATTTATGATGTTGCATGAACATATTGAAACACAAACCTTAGTGACAACACAAACCAGTCTAAATGTTCATGAGATACCAGTCCTGAAAATCAACATTTGATACCAATATGTGAGGGATTTCTGAACCTATCAACCCCCTCCCTTTCTTCTCCTGAAAACTTTGGGTTGTAAGCAGAGACTCTGCTAACTATGTAGGTTTTAGCTGCATGTTGTCTGTTTAGATTCTAGAAGTGGATGTGTGTGTTTAAACATTCCTGGACTTTGTAAGTCTTAAAAATATATTGAGAAATCAGTATATGGATTCCCACACTGTTGAATTCTCAGAAATGCTGATGGTTTCACAGAATGCAATAAAGCTTTGCAAAATGTGCCGTTATGTTGTGTTTGGGAGTGTTTTGAGTATGATGTTTATACCTGTTCCTTTATTTTTACTTTTACTTTTACTTCTTTACTTTTTATTTCTACCTTTACTCTACCCCTCGTATGAAGATGGATTATGGACTTAGAACACACACATTTTCTTTCACGTAAATACTTTCAATAATTTCTTATGCAAGCACTAACATAGCCTGGTATAGTTTAATACAGTGTCTTGCATATGTTCAATGTAGATAGAAAATACAGGCTTTTAGACCTTGAGCCAAAGATGTGTTCAGTGAGTTGACTTGCATATAATTACTGAAACCACTAATACTGGGAATTGTGATCATAGGCAGATGTGAACTATTTTATGCATGCAAACACATTTGAAAAATTACTTTGATTATGATGGACTTTGCGTAGGCATGCGTCACGGAAGGCATCAGACATAAATTAGGTTGCTTTGCAGCAATCACAGATTTTCTGTTTTATCTGACACTGTGGAAATGCATTTATACCACACAGTCTTCCATCATATGGTACAGAATTAATTTCATTTGACATTGTACTATTTAACTTCTGGAAAGTGCACAAATCTGATGTCTGTATTTCTCATGACACATGGCATTTAAAAGGCAGAAAATATACACATACTTATTTTGTGGAAATTTATGCACGCAGCTTTTTTCTGGCCTTTTGGATGGAATTTGGCTCTGGATTAAATTATCTAGATGGAGGTGTCCATATGTGCTAGGTGTCTAAACTCCCACTACAGGCTGTGGAGACAGGGAGCTCAGTTCATCCACCCACACTCAGCTGCGTGATGTCATATGCATGGGGTTAGGATTTGCCCATCTGGCCTCCAACAAAAGCACGGGTCTCCCACAGATCTGCCACCCGTGTGTGTGTGTCAGGGACATGTGAGGCTGTCTCTGATGTCACCAGAGAGCCCCTTTTATGTGGCACCTAAGTTCTTAGCCGTACATCTCCACTGACTGCAGTGGGAGCTCAGGACACCATCTCCCATGAATAAACCTGTATTCAGACACACTCGTTCAGATATCTTCGCATTGAAATGAACTGTACCTTCAGCATTTCAGTCTTCTGTGCCAATGTAAATGAAATGCATAAAAAAGCAAATATTCATGTTCATTCCTGTTGCAACATATATCAAAATTCAAAGGAATACAGCATCTTTTCTTACATTCACTATTATTTATGGAAATCCCTTTAAAAAAGATTTGTCTCTTACTGAACTTTTCTGATTTATTCATCGCATGATCTTAGTCAGCTAGCATTTCATCTGAAATGGTATCAAAATGATGAAAACCAGAAAAAAATAATGATTTTTCCTATTTTCTGTCATTATTTCGCTGTGTTTAGGATTGTACTTCAAAATTGATTGAACAAAAGAAACATAAACACTGTAGGTAGTGTATGTCTTATTGTCAGCAAATATACTTCTCTCCATAATGAAATTTTTCTGTGAATTTTAAAACAATATTTATTGTAAATTATTATTCAGTAAATTTTACTATTAACCTGGAAGAGCAAGAGTCAGAAAAGATGCATAGTGCTGCATTAAGAAAAGGTCTTTATACTCTCTGTCAGCTTATTTATTCTACAATGTTAGCTCTTTGCTCATCAAAGGGAAGTGTTTCCTCAAAATAACATTAAAAATCAGTTATCACTGCTTTTAAGTATTATAGCAGCTGGAATTTGCCAGGTATCTTCTCAAAATATTTTTTTTCATTATGCAATATGTTAGCTGTTTCTCTAGTCATCTGTAATGATGTTTACTGAGGTACAGGTGCCCTAAAGGCAAGCGACCAGCTCACCATGAGGAATAGTACCTTGTGGATGCCATAATATACACCAAGGACAACATGGGAAGAGTATTTCCAATTCAACTACAAAATTTATATTCAAAATTACCACTCATCACTAATTGAAATCTTTATTTTTCTAGTCTTTCCTACAGAACAGTAAATTAAAAGACAAAAAAGTATTTCTAGTATATGCCAAATTTAAAATAATGGACAAACCCAACATTTTTGTATTTCTTTATATCAGCAATGTATGACTGTCACTAAAAGGATTGATAAAGCTCCTGGGTCACAAAAAATAAATAAGATTTACACATGACAGTCTTTCAAAATGGTGGAAAAGTGGCATTAAATACACTCTAAACCCCAGTGTCCACTGTCACAGAACAGAAGTATCCAGTTGCATGAGAACTGAAAGCCAGCTCTCCTTTAAGGGATAAATATTGTAGTTAAATCTGTAATATGTCATACATATTTGCCACAGAGAAGAAATCAACTCTAAATGAGACTCCTTCGAGAGACAAAGTAATGCAGCAGGCAGATAGATATCTTCAATCAATACAGGAGATGTGTTTTACTAAATAGAAGTATTCCCCAGCATGAATGCAACACTTCAGCACGTTTCTGTAGGCTCCCAAAGAAAACTTCCACTGGTGTTAACAAGAATTTTCTGTGAGTTAGGGCCATCTCACAGAAGGTAACTCCATTGTTTCTGTTGCACTTAGAGCCATGGAGTGAAATTTACCGAAAGTTCTGTATTTGGGGATAGACCAGAAACTCATCAAATACATGTTTGTTGTCTTAATAAAGAGTATGGATAAACTGACAATACCCTAAGTATATCAGCAGTTTGTACTTGTCCTGTGATGTCTTTCTGCACACTCCTGAAGCTTCTGGCCCCATCCTCATCCCAAACACTGGGCTGCCAGAATCTGGTCTTACCTGGTACAGATGTGCTGCCTTGGAGCTGACTGCCATGAAAGCAGCTCTGTTGGAAGGAGGAGGCAGGAGAAGTGTGACTCTCCTGTGCCTTCCATCTGTGTACCTCTGCCCACGAACCAGGAAATGCATTAACACTTGGCCATACAGTTATCCAGTAAGGCACAAGAGTCAGAACTCCCAAGACCGAGTCTGGGCTTTGGTGTTTCGTAGCCTTGGATGGAACAGAAAGAAGGAGAAACCAAAGTGTCCAGTCTGATGTCAGGTCCTTTCCTGAGTTCCTTGCAGGCACGCTGTACCCAGTGTTGTGCAGACAAGTCTCTCTTGCCTGGCAGGCTGGACCTCAGACCTGCTGTGTCACTGCCAATGTGTCTATCCCTGGGCTGTGTCAGCCCCACTTTCCTCTCAATCTTTAGGGAAGCAGAGACATACTGTGGAGGGCACTGCCCTGCTTGCCTTGCTTTTGCCACAGCTGTTGGCACTCGGCAGGGGAGCTCAGCCTTAAACCTCCCTGACATGAAGATCACAGTCTGTATTGTTACTTATCTTGATTGTGGGAAGTGCTCTTGCTTATCAGATGCTCAGAAAGTGGATGCTTGATTAATACTATAGACATCACAGGGCATTGGCCAATGGATTTAAAATGTTCTCTCATTACTGGCAGCGCTTGATTATTGGTTTCCATAATCTTTACCTGCACCTATTCTTATTAATTAGGGAATAAAAGCTTAAATAGTTCTAAGTGATGAACACTTTTCTAGAAGATATGCTCTGTGTTGTCAAAAGAATATCCATTAAAAATTTCAGAAGAAGCAATCTTTCACTGAGTGCTCTGAAGTTGTCAGTATTATTGCAAAGGAGGAGAAAGAACTTCCTAGCATTTAAATTACGATCTAACTAAAAGACAACTGTAGTGTTAACTGTAGTACCACACTGCCAGCAAGCTGGGAGAGTTGATGCTGCTCCTCTTCTCAGCACTCGTAAGATACATCTGTAGTGCTCAGACTAGTGCTGGATTCCTGAGTACAAGAGGGGTATGGACGTACTGGAGACAGTTCAGCAATGAGGAATATGCTGCTGAATATGATTGGAACATCTGTCATTTCAGGAGGGGCTGAGAAAGCTGAAACTCTCCAGCCTGGAGAAGATTAGGCTCATGAGGTATCTTGCCAATGTGTATAAATATCTCATGTGGAAATTAAACTTCTCCCTCAGACACTTCCCTGTTGGCGAGAAGGAAAAGTACAACAGGTGATGGATGCAACCTGAAATACAGGAAATTCATTTAAATAAATGAAAAGTCTTTCTTACTGTGAGAGCAGTCATTGCACAGAAGCAGATTGGTCACAGTGGTTGTGGAGCCTCCATACTTGGAGATATCCAAACCCCAAATGGACACAGTCCTGAGCAACCTCCTCCTAGTTGCCCTGGCTCCGAGCAGTGGGGTTTGACTTCCTGTCCCTCCAATTCTGTTTCTTCACACCTGGCCAGGGTCCTTCCAAAACCACTTAGTTCTTAACAACTGAGCTTCCATGATAGTCTCTGTTCATAGGTGTATTGGTTTTTTGCACGTCTCCTTTTAGTACAGAGCATTTAGAGTTTTGTCTCTATGTATGTGCCCTGCAATAGCAAATGGATGTTTCCAGGCCTTTCTTCTGAAGGAAGCCCTCTGCTGTGACTGTTACTCAGCCTGACCCCATTTGTGTTCCAATATTTCTCACTCCTTGACACAGCCATAATATTACTTCTACCTATTTTCATTAAAATTATTTTACCACAGCAATTTTATTTTTTCTCTTTTATTTCCCTATGACCTACTGACATCAGACTGGACACTTTGGTTTCTCATTCTTTCTGTTCCACCCAAATGCTAAAAAACATCCAAGTCCAGTCAGGGAATTTCTGACTGGTCTACTATACTGGATAATTATGAGGCCAAGTAATGGAAGCTCGATCTGGCACTTTCCTTTCTGAGCTATAAAACACTATCTGTGTTTTTCTAAGAACCAGGACAGTAACAGGAAAACAGAGACTGAATGAGTAACAAAAAGGCTTCTGCTATTTGAAGTAAAGATTCCATTCTCCGAATACAAACAGGTCACAAAGTTTTCCCATATTCAGTACTACCTCTTCTTCATGGTGCTGCTAAGCATTGGCACACAGGCATTTTCTTTCCAGTGTTTTTATAGTTTTGAGAGGAGACCTTGGCTTCTCACATCCCAAAGCATTGGCGTTTTGGATAACATCAGCTGCACAACCTCTCTGAGCTGGGATTGAGCTAGGGTGGAATGTGGTCCATCTGCATTTATATCATCCTCTCCCTGCTCTCCCCCATACAGCTTCTTCCTTTTCATCCTTAGCTAGAAGTAATCTAAATGTGCTGGGATTACCAGGGTGAGTTGAGTTTAACAGTTCATGTAATGAAATATACCAGTCTTGGAGGGAGAACATGAATTGTATTTTGCTCTGGACTGCAGATTTTTGCTGTGAGAACAAACATGTTTGTGTTGATTTCACTCTTCCCCTTTTATGCATTTTACAAGTGTAAAGCATTTTACAGTTGCAAGAGATTGGGGAAAAGGATTGTAAATAAAAAAATTAAATGGAAAAAATTGCCTGGGGAATAAATTTGATAAGATGTCTTGTACTACAGGTTTTCTTTAAAAACTATATTATATGATTATTCAAGATGTTTGGTGAAAATCTTTAAGGTATTGCAAAATAACCCCTGTCAATTATGCTACAGTACATATGTTTGCAACAGTGAAATGTGGACAAAAAAATCTATAAAATACTTTGAACAACATCCTGTGGGATTGCAAAGTCCTGCTTGCCTGGAAAACTAGATACAACTGTAATAGTGTTCCCATGGCTACCATCGTGCTGTGTTTGCTAATAAATTTGAGGAATCTGAAAAAAAAAAAGACGAAAGGGTCACATACCTCTGCAAATGACTAGGAAAGGGAATTTTACAGATTTGCATACTCAGCTTTATTCACTGTCACTGTTTTTGCAGTGTTCTTTTCCCCCGATGTTCTCTCCAGTTCGTCTGAAATACTACCTCATTTGCTCACTGCAACATGACCCCCTGACAAGCAGTGATTCTGACTGTTCCTCTTTTACTCTGTGCAAAGTGAAATACATCCTTCTATTGTTCCTGTTAATTGGGGAAATAATCAAGCTGCCTGTTATTGTAAATAGGAAAAAACCTGAAATGGACCTTTTCTTTATCACTGAACACTTCAAGAAAAACTCGGGATTGTGATTGTATTCCATTTTGCATTTTATAGTCTTATTTTTATTTGTCAAGTTCAAGCAATAGATTTGGCTTTATGCAAGGCAGAGGAAAAAACCCTGCTGTCCTAGGGAAACCAAACGTGTATAAATACTAAGTATGCATTAATTTAGCTCCTATTGTACAGAGCTCACTGCTTGCAATGAGAAGTTGTAAAGGTTCAGTCCTGACATCCTCCTGTGTTTTTTCTGAATACACAGATGTATGCCAGAGGCACATTAGAGGGATAAGGATGTGCAGGCATCCTAACCATTGAGGAGAGGTCAAGTTTGACACAGAAAAGAGCATATGGAGAACAAAATATACAATCAGTTTTGTTGCTTTGTATATAGATCATGAGATGTTGAACTGGAATCAGCATGAGCAGTGGCATGATATCAACAGGTCTAAAGAGAATATGACATGAACAGTGGGAGAAAGTGGAAGGAATGGACTAAATGAAAATTGGCAACCACAGAAGTGTTGCAGCAGCAATCTAGATGAAAGTACAAGGTGAAAGGACATAATGGAAGTTTTCACTCAGTCTGAGCGATACCCAGATGGTTTTGTTGGGGCACACCAGAAGAGACAAAAGAAATCTCACCCATGAGTTCCTGCTTAAAACCTAGAGGGGAATAACAAGGGATAGAAATAATTCTGAAATTTTGAAGCCCCGTATGAAAATGGGGAAAGTAAATGAGAGTGAAGAGTGGATGCAGTGAGAGAGGGAGATCTCACTTTTCGATGTGGAGTTAGAGCAATACTGGAATGCATATGTTGACATGAAGTCAAGTACAAACAAGTATCTTCAGATAGAGAGTCTGATTTTTTGGATAATGTCATCCAGGATAAGGAATAATACATAGAAGGGAAAGAGAAATAAAAATATTGTAAATAGAACCTCATGAGGTTTCAGTGTTAAGTGGAAGGGAGAGGAGAAGAAGTCAATTTTAAGAAAGATACAGTTGAAGGGCATCTAGAGAGGAGCTATGAAACTGAAGTGCCATGCAGGATTAAGGCAGAGAAAATGATAGGTTTTGCTGAATGTAGCCAATAGATTGAGATGGATGAGAGGAGAAAGGAGGTCTATAGAGAGAAAAAGTCACAGCTGACCTTGGTGAGGGGTGTTTCAGTGGAGTGGAAATAGCAGAGAGCAGCTTAGGGGGATATGAGGGGCAGCAGAATGTGGAGAGAGCCAGAGAATCCAAGGCTGGCAGCATGTGAAGGGTCTGTGACAGCCAGGAGAGAGCAGAAGCTGCTGAAAGACAAGGGGCGTCACATCAGGGACTGAACCACAGAAGGACATATTAAAAGAGAAAAATAAAATTAAAATAGAGGGGGAAAAAGAAAGAAAAAAGGAAAAAGAAAAAAGGAAAAAGGAAAAAGGAAAAAGGAAAAAGGAGAAGGAGAAGGAGAAGGAAAAGGAAAAGGAAAAGGAAAAGGAGAAGGAAAAGGAAAAGGAAAAAGGAGAAGGAAAAGGAAAAGGAAAAGGAAAAGGAAAAGGAAAAGGAAAAGGAAAAGGAAAAGGAAAAGGAAAAAAGGAAAAGGAAACAAAGACTAGCTTGACCGAAAAATTATGGGTGACTGAAACTGAAGAGAAACTGGAAAGGTGGAAGTGAATGGGAGAAGAAAAAGGGTAATGAGATGAAAAAGATCCCGATGCCATGGATGCTGGCAAAGGACAGACAAAATATGATGAGTGTGTAGGTAGGGAGACTGGAGCTGAAAAGGAAGGAGATAGTATACCAGCTCAACAGAGGCTAAATTATATCTGGTCAAAGTACAATCCTTCATGCTGTGTTGTGCTATTCTAAGATGTGACAGAGTTTAACAGGGCAGAAAAAGATGAAATTCAAAATATTTTGCATCAATTTATGAGAAAAAAAGACTATTAGTTCATCTAGTCTGCCCTTGAAAACATTGCTGATTTAAGAGCCTTTAAAATTCAGCTAGGTATCCTTGTGTAGAGAACAGTACAAACAGACAAAGACATCTGGAGAGATGAAAGTGGCATATGGAGAACTCGTCGAGAAATTCTTGCTTTTATCACAAAGCTTTTCTAGTTTCAGTGTTTCCTATTCGATAGCCAGATGAAAATAAAATGTAACTGAGCCTTTTTCTAATATAAGAAACAGAAAAACTCAACTCAGAAGTAGACTTTATTCACTCTCTATCCACATGGCAGATTCAGGTTCAAATCTGTGTTTGTGTATACACTCACAATTTTTGTGCACATTTGATTGGAGTTGATTTGAGTGATCTAAAAGAAAAAGAAACAAGGCATATATCATCTACCAGAGGATGACATGTAAGACCGTCTTTTTTAAAATTTTTGACAGTTTTTGCAAAATTTTAAAATTTGCCCAGCAGGTAACATGACTGGCTAGCTGTCAGACTAGCTACCTTCTGCATTTGGAACACCAAGACTTGTTATTTCCTCTATTCCCCAAAAATACTGAGGACACAATCTGTAATTCTTTGTGAACCAGTACTTTTTTCAGGACAAAAATGTATTTACTGACTTCACAGAAAGAGGGTGATGTCCTAACTAGCCACAGACAGAAGCAGCAATGGAAAGCACTGTGCTTGACTGGAGAAATTGAGTATTAGTCTTCTAAAGTTTTCCTATGCCTTTTTTGATTGAATAAATACATATAACCTTCATGCTTTTGCAGCAGATCTTTACAAAGCATTACCTAATGCTCCAGGTGTTACAGTCTTGCCTTAAAAATAGTTTAACAGAGCCTTTTGTACAGAGGCATGGAAATCAGGTTGCCCTTATAGACCAAGCAATGAATTCCTTGTTTCCCAAGCCTGTCCAGCAGTCAGAACATTCCCCAATTTGGAAACTATAATTAGAGTAATGATTAACTGCATAGACTTACAGTCAAGTGACTTGTCTTTCCAAAATTATAACAAAATCAGCAACTTATCACCAGTTAGAATTTCTTACTTGTTTGTAAAGTCTTCTTCTTTTAATTATATTATTATGTTACCACAATTTTCCCTAAAGGTTTTATCTGCAAGTTTTAAGTTGCTGAAGTGAGAAAACATAGAGGATAACAAGAGCAATTCAAGGAATACATCTCTTGCCTGCTGTCTGCTAGCTGGAAGTACTGCACATCTATTAGCAATGTGCCTTATGTGCTACTCTTCCATGAGGTTTAACATTTTAGTAAATCAGAAATTCAAAAACAATTAGGTCCTTTCAGATATTAAATAAATGTTTCAAAATTTTTGCTGTGCCTTAAATAAAGATTACTTTTGCATACATATTGACACTCAGAGGTGCTGAGCAAGGCAGGGGTGGGGATGGTTGAGTCATGTTTCTCCTTCATGTGAACATTTTCACACTAAAGAGTGGAAGTGATGAAAGGAAGATTCCTCTGCTCCTTCCCTCATAAATCCATTCCTGATTGAATGCTATTTTATTTTACAGTGTATGGATATATTATAAAACAGTTTAAATTTGGAATTTTAACTGGTACTGTTCAGATCCCCAGATGAATGATGAGTTCAGATTCTCTCATCTCTGCTCTGAAAAGAAAAATGTTGTCCTCATTGCATTGGAGATTGCAAGAGTCTTATGAGGCAAAACCTTGCAAGTTGCAGAGAGATTAGAGTCATGCTTAGACTGTCTTTCTCACAAACCTGTCAACAGCATGGAAATAAGTAGCATCTAAAGGAAAAGAGGAACTTTCCAAATTGGAAATAAGAAGCATCACATGAAATAAGCAAATAATTTTTTTTTGTTTAAAACTATTAGAAGAAATATAGGCCTAACTATTGAGGTGGAAAAGGCGTGCTAACATGTATTTAGAAATTGAACCGAAGATAGAAAATAATGACATTAAACCAGGGGATACTAAATTTTGATCTAAATTGTGCAGTGTCAAAATCTAAGAGCCTATTATTTACAAGTTATTTAGATCCGAAATAAATGCATCTAGGTACAGATTTCTAATTAAATAAAAGGTTGTGTAGATAATATTCCTTGAGCTCTGAGAAAGGTGCTTAAAGACAAGAAATTGATATATGTGTTTATGAAGCATGTCGTGTAACATTGGTGTACAATTCTGTGAAGACTTGATAAAATTTAAGAAGCTTTAAAGCCTGAGACTCAATTAACATATGGAACAAATAATGATCAGGCTTTCAAACAGTCAAGATGTTTGACAAAAAAACCCCAAACTTTTAACGGAGATGAAAACTTCAGATGGAATAGCAGACAAGAAGTGCCACATGAGAAGAAATAGACGACATGGCTGTTCAGAGCTGTGAGTATGGAGAGCTGATTTAAAGCCTAGGAGATCCATTCAAGGATCCCACACTTCCCTCAGCACTTATTTATATGTTTACTTCCATATCAAGAAAAAATTTTGCAAAGCCAGACACATTGCCAATCGCCAAGGTACCTCACTGGAAATGCCATTTCCAACCACAATTCCCCATTAAGAACAATTTCCAGAGATATGTCAGCCCTTCATGTTTAAATCAATTTAAACACATGTTTTATTAATGCTCTGTGGCAGTAATTAATCAGAATATTGGCAGTACATACAAAATCTGTTATGATTATAGAGTTACATTTAGCAAGCCCTTGTACCCTTATTAGAAAATCAAATATTTCCTAAGATATGTTTCTTTAGAAATCTACAACACTGGTTACAGCAATTCTTACAATCAACAGTTCTTCTTAGTTTTAATTATTAAGTACTCTACAGCTACATTAATCTATGCACTTACCTCATAAATATTTGCAAAAAATTTCTAGGGTTTTCTGATACACTAAATTTTATCCTGAAAATCTTTATATTATGAAACCAGAGGTTTCAGTTGTCTCTTCTAAGACTCCAAGGTACAAGACATGTCTGCTTATGTTAAAAAAAAAGTGATTATAGAAGCTGTTGTTTAGTATTTAGTTATCAGTGGAGACCAAAATGGTTATGATTGAGATATGAGTAGTTTATTCCTTATTTTCCTGAACACAAAACCATTCTTTATATTTTTATTGTCTTCATGTAGTAGTTGGCACATAGCACTGAATTTTGTTTAAAGACATCTTCTTTAATTTTACTCATCCTTTGCAAATTTTTCCCAATAATTTTGGCTTCTTTAATCAAAATTTATTCTTCAGACTGAAAGCTTCATATTGATTACTCTTTCCTGCTTTTTACATAAAAATTGTTCTAGTTTAGTTTGTTAGATGTGAGGAGATTCCCCCCTTTTTAACTATAAAATTTTAAGTTTCTGGATTCATATTAATAAAAATTTCTATTTCTTACTCCTGCTTTTTTCCCCTAAATCTCCCTCAGTCAATTTCACTTATAATTTCCCTCAGTTTGGAAATTTTCTTTCTTAAACTGACTGGACAGCCTATTAAACAATGAAGAATAAAAGTTGCTTAATTGATGTGTTTGTGGAGGCCTGAATTTATTGCTCTGATCTGCAGTTTAAAGTTAAAGCCTCACCTAATAAATTACTTTTGATACAATGCTACAGTTTTGGAAAAACACCTCAAAACCCTAGACAGCTAGCTTAATCTTCAGTGATGTTCATGGGCTTTGATGGCTCTTCACAAGAATACACAATGAAACCTTAAAAGGAAATAAAAACACAGGCTGTGAGTATGGTGACCAGAAAACTGATCACTTTATATTTGCAAATTAGAAAGAACTTGCTCTAGGAAAAGACATCAATCCCATTATGGCTAATGACATATTACTAGACTTGTAATAATGTAAACCTGCGTCTTTCACTCGCACCTCACTGTCCTTCTCTCTCTAGTTATAAACAAATAGGGTGATTTTGAGCCAAATATCTCAGCAAATTTGTGATAGAATATATTTTGTAGCTCTGTCATTCAGCTGCTCAGTCTGCAACAACACAGGCATCAGAGAAGACAACACTTACTTCTACCAAAAAGCTCCATTTCTCTCTTCCCAGAGAAGATAACTCTCATACCACATACCAAATAAGTGCATGTAACTGATCTCACTGAACAAGAATCAAACCCAAATTAATGATGCACTCAGATGCTGTTTTGTTGTTTCTTTGTTTGTTTTCAAGTCAAACCCATTGTTTTGTGTAGACCAGACCATTTATAAGGATTTAATGCTCCTAGTAAGTAACTGATTGGACAGACTGACAGTTCTGTTGCCACCAGTCACCATTTTGCGCACATAAAAGACAGGGGAAGGTAATTCAGCTTGCTAAGACTGTGTTTGATGTAATTAGCTTCTGCCAATGGTGCAGGTTTTAGCTGTTCTACAGCTCATTTAGGGCTGTTGTAATGACCATTTAAGCTCCATGTGAAATTTCCACTGATGTCCAGACCTTCCAGTGTTCCACATTGTTTCTGTGGACTGGCTGCACTCAGACTTGATTCAAATCTGCTGCCTCCCTTAGGAAGAGCCTTTCAGTCCTTGAAGGTAGATACAGAGCCCCCTAATGCAGTCAAAATTTTCATGTGGACAGACCCAGACTGACTTTCAGTGTCCTCATGCTGTGATACCCTCAGCCTAGCTCTTCTCATTTGCATATTAGAACTGGTGGGCAAAGGAAAAATCCTGGGCAACGCCTATAACCCGACTGAAAAAAGAGAAGACATTTAATAAATTGGCTGAGCTAAAAAACTACCAGTGAAATCAGATATTTTAAGGAAACTTCATGAGCTTAAATTATGATCTGATTATGTGCAAGACTATTAAAATAGAAAAGGACACAATTAAGAAATTTGACCAGCAGACTGATAATTTTGTATTTAGTAAGTCAGCACAAATGTACATTCAGGAATGAGAGACAAAAAAATTAAACCACTCATTTAAATGGAATTCTTGCACTCTTATGAAACATGCAAAGAGCATTACCACAATTTAATAAACTGTGTTCCTCTGTACCTATTATAAAGTATGCCCTATACTCAGGAGAGTAAGGTAATACCAGTGGAGAAAATCTACTTGAAAAATGTACATTCCAGATCAGAGACAGTTTACAAATTAAAACAAAACAGAGAAATTAAGTAAAGGATGATGCATAAGTTAACAGTGCCTGGAGGCAGCCTTAGCTTTAATGCCAGCAAATCATGCAGGTTTAACATAGTTATTCACTCTGGTATTCAATAAAAAATTAGGTTACTGTAAGAATACCAAACATATCCTTAAAGAAACACACTCAGCAATAAGTCATATGAACTTTACACTGCAGTGTAGAGGGCAAATATATTATACATCTAACTAATGCATGTTTTCTCAGGATTTGAAACTTAGGTACAAGATGTGAGGTAGCAGTGGAAAGCTACCATCAACGAATTGAATTAAAACTAACTACATAACAGGACAGGACAGTCATGTCTACATCACAATACAAGAAATTGCTGAAATTGGTCATATAATCTTAAATATTTTGGAATTTTAAAAAATACACAAACTTATCATTTCTTTTCTAGTAAAAAATGTTTGCTGTATTTCCTTAGTTTCACATTTTATAAGGTGAAAACTGAATACAGATGACAGACTGAAAAATTAAGACAGGGAGGAAGAGAGAAAGAGAGAGAGAAAGGAATAGAGAGAGAGAAAGAGAGAGAGAAAGAGAGAGAGAAAGAGAGAG
>VZRM01004850.1:3828059-3852673 GCA_013397955.1 Grantiella picta
GAAGGGAAGGGAAGGGAAGGGAAGGGATAAAAGAAAGAAAAAAAATGAGGGGAAGAAATGACAAATCTCTTCTTAGCAACCTCAAATATTTTTGCATATGAAGGAGGAAAATGAAAGATCAAAATATCATTAATGCATAGTTTTTAGTTCTCCTTACCTATAGAAAAACCACCACCACCCCCATACTCAGATTTTCTCTAGAATTTCATAGGTGAGTATTTTCTAAAGAATAGCATTTTGTGATGATTTTTTGTTTTTAATCTGTAATTTCAAAAAGTATTTTGCATAGAAAAAAAAGTTGATTGCCATTATTAGTCAGTTTTGGTTTTACTTTTGTTATTCTAACTCGTGTATATTTTTGTATTTAAAAAAACTTATTCTTTCTGGCAAAAGCCTTAGCAGAAAATGGATGACCTTTACATTTTTAATCATGTAATCACTTTCCTTGTTATTCTAAGATGTGTGTATATTCAATTGCTTTAGGAAGTGAAAGAAAAATAACAAAATGGAAAATACAGTGCCTATACTATCCTTCTTGTCCAAACAGATTGAATTTAAAGATCAAATTGAATTAATTACTCTGAATAATTGAAGATTGCAATCTTCACAATTATTCACACAAATGACTGATTTTATTTTAATTTTTCAGCAGTATATAATTTCTTATGGCAGAGGAGAAGAAACTTTTAGATGGTGACATGAGGGAAAGGACAGGCAAGAAATAATTCGTTGGTTTTACTTTTGCCTTCATGTAAAAAGCTGCCAAGGGATTCTGTACTGTGACAGTCAGGACCAGGTGTAACGAGCTTGTCCATGGGCCCTGTATTAGAATTGTTGGGAGTTTTTACATCAGGCTATCTGGAATCTGTACAACTGCGAGCCCTTCCCTCTGAAGACTTCTGTGACATCTGGAAACACTAGAGATTTATAGAAAAAAATAATCTGGGCCATTTTCAAAAGACAGAAATGCTTTGGGTCACATAAGAAAGAGCACAGGTGAGCCTTTCAGGGTATATATGAGCAGACTGCCTAAACAAGGAGGAAAGGAAAGTGTTTAAAGAAAGGGACAAGGAGGGCTGAGGAAGTAGCACAGGACCTGATGTCTTGGGTTGTGATGCATTTGCTGTACCTCATTTTGTCAGCCCTTTGTGAAGGGGATGAGTGCTTCAGAAGGGAGTGAGGAGCCAGACTTCCACAGCTTTGGAGTCTGGTTTTTGGGTGAGAGTATGGGCACAACTCTGCTCCTGCTCAGGGTCTGTGGGATGCTCTGGAGAGGAAAAAGCCACATGTGTTTACTTGTTACTGCTAAGGGCTGCTCTTCCCACGGCCAAGGAGGGGAGCAGAGTGAAACCAAGGTGCTTCCTGGTCACTGGGAATACGTGTGAAATCATACTAATAGCTAGAGATGGACTTTTGAAAAATCCCACCTCCTCCTACAACATGTAGTTTTTGGAAGCTTGTGGGATGGATCCCACCTCTGACAGATATCCACCTTGCAATGAGAGCACAAGAACTTGTGGGACATGGGACAGACAGATTGCCTTTCATGCAATGATTCCTTTAGTATGAAATACAGAAAAATTCTTGACAGCAAAAACCAGAAAAATTACGAGGTGGCCTGGCTACGTAATATAGAAAACATGAAAGGTATCACAACAGGGAAATTGCACCAACCACATTACAGATTTCTGCAAATTTTGTCTAAAAGCAGTTAAAATTCTTGTTTTCATTGAGACTTTCCTTAAAAATGGGAATTGAGAGTGTTTCCATCATCGGCACTACTTATACCATGAAGATGTACACTTTCTTGTAAGAACCCACGGGTGACTGAACCACACAGAGCTGAGGTTTGGGCAATTCGGGCTTGTCTCCAGCTTCCTGAATAAATAAATAACCAATTAGGCCATTACATAAGAAGCAGACACCTAAAAATGGTTTGGGGATCCTTGATTCTTTAGATGTGCATAAGACACACTGAGAGGTCATTTATCAGATCAAAATCCTTAGGGGATTTTAGCAAAAAAACTATTTTGGAGAGATTAATCTAATCAATTTTATATGTCTACAGTGCAGACAGCCACTTGGGCACATCAAGGCTGTGATTCATCTTCTGATACAGACATTGAAAACAGACCAGTTGAATACTGCAGCAGAAGTATCTGTTTCTTTTCATTGATTCTGAAGAGAGTGTAAAATTTGTCCCTTTATAAAGCATTCTTTCCACTGGTTTGCACAGACATAGATGTCCTAATAATAAAGACATCCAAACTTAAAGAACATGAGTTTTATCCCCACTTTGACCATGATCAGAGAAGAGTCAAGTCCTGAGTTGCTCAGAATTGAAGCACCTGATTTCAGACACTTTGATAGGGTCTTTTGCTTTTTAAAACAGATGAAGTACCCAGCTAGTAAATTTAAGCACCTCTAGGATTAGGCAACAGCAAGTACAGTTTTCAGATCATCATTCAGGCTCTGGGCAAAACTAAACCTTCTGCTTGCAGAATGCAAGCCTCTGTTAGGCTTACCTTTGCATTCGCTTTTTCAGGTAAATTTGCCTTTTCTTTGTTTAGAAGCTCTTTCTCAACTTCAGTGCCAACTAGTGATTTTTCTACCATATCCCTTTCACAACAGTCAGAATGAACTGTTCCTGTCATCTATAGCTCCTAGGCAGAGCTTGCTAGAGGTCAATTTATGATTTAATTTGGAAATGACAACTACATCCTCTGTTATTTTCACAGCTGGCAAAAGAGATATGAAAAGATCAAAAGACAGGAATAGATGTAACACCAGCTGATATTAGATTCTAAAGAGTCACACTGCAATTTTCCTTTATATGCAGATAATACAAATAAGGCAGAATGAATCGTTCATACTCTTAATATCCTGTATATAATTGACTGTGCTTTTGTATCTTGTTTTTTACTAATTTTCATTGTCTTGCATTTCAGACTGATCTGAATGCATGTCATGAGACTTGAATAGATGATACTGAGCTGTCCCACATGGTGACATTCTTCCTCATTGCCAGCTGCAAGGTTGCATTAGCTTATTTCTGTTCCTAAAGAAACACAAAGGGTTGCTTAGCTTCCGAATGAATTTGTAGCACCATGAATTCCACCTGCCAGAACTCCTGCTCTCATTTGATATCCCTGCTCCATAACAGCTTTTCAGATCGTATGATTGAAATCACAGTGTTAGACATCTTCCACCACTGAGCCCTAAAACACCAGCTACTTCCCCACAGGCTACGGATGGCAAGACTGCTATCTGCTGCTTCTTTTAGAATACACTGGCTTGTGTTGATCAGCTTCTGAAATTACTCCTTCTCAAGTTATTTGATCAATGTCCCAGTAATATTGTCTTAATGTTAACAATTGCTCTTCTGGTATTTGTGTTTAAGAAGAAGACCTTTTCTTCCTTCCAAATTAAACTTTCTATCATCAAGGATCATTTTATTTTAAACAGGGGATAATTGAAATCTTAGAATTAGCATTACCTAATGACACTTAGCTGAACCACTCTGGTTTATTTGTTTGTTAAACTGTCTTAGACCTCAAGAGTAAAATGCAACATTTTCTATATCTAGATAGTGTAGTCACTAATACAAGTAAAGACCAGCTCCTTGTGCTGGTGATCCTGGAAGTAGCATTTTATGAATAGAAAGCAAAATCATTTACTGAAAAGTTGTGATGTTTTTGAAGAAACTACCTTAATTACAGTGTCACCAGTCTCATGGTAAACATGTGATTCTGAATTACTATCTATGTACACCACACCATTATTATGTTAATAATCCTATAATCAGATTCATAAAGTGTTGTGGAAAGATGGTGTAAAGCAGTAGAATTAAACTGGTGCTGGCATCATGCAGATCCATGAACACAGAGAACTGGGCTCTATGTCCGAGTATAGGTTGCCAGTGTCTGAATTACAGCAGGCAGCCTTTCCAAAAAGTTGGGGGCTTGCTTTCTTTTGGATTAATGGATGTGGAAGCAGGTTGTTTGTTTGCAATGTTCTGTGTTATTTTCAAGCTCCGTTGCACAATTTATGAGTGTGTTTCAGAAACGATTTCATCTTGACTCTTTTGTCCTCATTTAAATCTAAGAAAATGTGGGGTTTTGCTCCATGCAGTAAAATAACTAAGTATGACTAAAAGCATGTGCTCTCAAAGACTTTAATAAAAAATAATAAGCACACACAGATGAGGTACTAATAAACATTATGTAATGGCCTGGCTTTAATCACTGTGGTGTCTGTTTTGTTTCAAGGCCTTGTACTTCTGTCTCATATGCCCCTACCTAAAAACTGAGTTGAGGGTTATGCTTGGTTTCAATATCTGATATTCATTCAAATCTTAAGAAAAGCTTATCACCAAAACCAACAAAGTCCTCTGTTACCTTTAACTTAAGTTAATACTTGCTGCAGATTAGAATTTTGTCTGAAGAGCTTTGCCCAGCTCTTCTGATTTTGGATAGCTTTTAGATCCAGACTGTTTCAGTGACTGGATATCTGCATTCAGGGCATCTGTGTCTCTGAGCATCCTCTGAAACATGTGCTAGTCCCCTTCACTGCAGTTAAGGAGATTGTCTGCTCAAAGGCTCAGAACTCCTGAGAGAAAATGCAGAGAAAATACAAAGAATTCTGCTGATGAGATGCATTTCAAAGATGAACTGCCTGAATCTGTACCCCTAATGACTTGCTGCAGATCTAAACTGCGTTAATACACAACAACGTAATCAGGGAAAACAGGTAAATATTTGACAATCTTTTTTTTTTTTTTAAGTGATGGTGGAAAAAAAATACTCAAATTGTATTCTTGACATAAGAAATAATGAAATAGCCAGTAATTAAGACACATAAAACATTTGCCATAATTGAAATTGTTATTATGTGAGTCAGCTACACTCAATAGTCTGTTTCTGCACAGTTCAGCTAGCTGAAAACTGTGGATGTGCTTTATGTTAAACATAGTACCAAAAGGGTAATTCAAGGTGGCAGAATAAAAAAGAGGGTTAATACATTGGACTAATTTTCATTTGGGTTTT
This sequence comes from Grantiella picta, assembly GCA_013397955.1. NCBI lineage: Eukaryota > Metazoa > Chordata > Aves > Passeriformes > Meliphagidae > Grantiella > Grantiella picta. The sequence continues at coordinate 3,833,105 of VZRM01004850.1, forward strand.
TTTTATTTACTTTTTAATTCATGCATGGGTAGATGTGCATTATCTGTCGAGATTTCATATTTTTCTCTATTGGAGCAAAGCTGCTTGCCTTAATCATTACACATATTTGGAAAATGACTAATAATTTGCTTATTAAAGCAAAATCATTCTAAATTCCTACTGTGTTTCTCAGATTTTTTTTCTTACAATCATTGCATATTCTTTTCAAGTTCTCCTGCCTCTCACATATTAGAAATTATGCATTTCAATAACTGCAAGTTGGAGCTTCAATAACAAATTAGAGCCTCAGAGTAAGGCACAGAGAGGATGGGTCATGAAGTACATGTACACATCTGACTGCATTATTAATTTATATTAATTGTTCTTTACTGATGAGCTCTTCAACCAAACACCTTTCTATCCCAAAGGAAAAAACAAACAAACAAACAAAATCCCAACAAAACCAAACAAACAAAAAACCCACAACAAAAAAAAAACAATACCAACCCCCAAAAGTAACAGAACAGAGAAATAAAGCAAACTAATTTCCTCGTGCAAATATAGAATATAATTTCACATTTAAGAGTGCACTAATAAAGTGAGTTTCACAGTAACAGGCCTGGTTTTGATTCCTCTTTAAAATAAAAATATTTTGATTTATTCAAATGAGAGCATACATTGTAGAAGTACTGTAGATGCTGAGGAAAAGTGTTCTTTTGTATTAAAGAAACCAGATTTAACACTTAAGTTTGCTAAAAATAGTGTAAAATGCTTTACCACTGTCACCAGAATAAATATATTAAGTGAAGTGCAATATTGTCCCCTAGTGGTAAAAGAAATACTTTATCTCATATAAAACAAAGGTTGATTCCTGCACTGAAATATTCAGTGCTGTGGATTTACAGAGAACAATACACTTGCCAGCTAATATGGATAGTACTAAAATCTCATTGGATTCAAATGTCCTGGTTGTCTCAAAAAATTGAATTTGGTTTTAATAGCAAATGGCACAGAAATTTAATTTAACCTAGTCCAGCCCACAAACAGAAAAGGTACTTGTACAATGCTCAAGCTGTATCTTATATATACATGAGCACAAACATTTGTACAAGTATGTATATAAGATGCAGTGAATTTTCAGGCAAAAGACAGTCTGAAAAATGAGGAAGGAAGGAAGGAAGGAAGGAAGGAAGGAAGGAAGGAAGGAAGGAAGGAAGACGATAGACTTTACTCAATTTGATCTGAGATGATGCATGTCACTTTTTTTGTTTCATTTGGCATAGGACCAGAAATTATGCATGCATGAGTGTCACTGATGTGGTGTTATGACATGCAAACCTGAGTAGCAACATTTTGGGGGAATCCCTAAAAAATGTACTCACAGGAGGGACCCTAGTGACTTTCATCTCTACACACCAATGAACAGAACTGGGCAAACCTTAATAGTCTTCCAAGTCTTCCCACCATCTTTCAGTGACGTGAAGCAGTAAAACTGAGAACAATCAAATAAGCTCTGCCAAGAAATTTCAAGCATTGCTGCTTATCCAGGGTGTCTCAACAGAAAGACTGCTCTGGCAAACTGGCTGCTCAAAGACAGGACCAGCTGCTAGTCCCTGCTCTGGAGCCAAGCGCTCTTAGGTTGCCAACAGCCCTACAAGATTGTTCAAACTAGGATACATTGAACTACAATAAAAGCAAAAAACATACATGGACAAGATTCCTTGCCCACGAAATTGACATTTTCTGATTAAATTGATTTCTGCTTGAAAAAATCCCTGCCAGCTCTAGTGACAAAGTTGTCAAGGTATAACAGATTTTCATTGATTTTATTGGAACATGTTCTCTCCTTCTTCTATCATTAAACTTGTTCCTTTTCTTCCCAATGCTTACATTGTCATGGAATTGGATAATACCCCCAAGGAGGTAATTGATATGGTAACAAGTCAGGAAGATGTCTAAAAATTATCAGAAACGAAATAAATAATGAAACCATGCAGCATGTTGTCTTCAACCACATAGAGATGAACCTTCTTCAGTGATTACCCAAAAGGCTGATAATTAATGCTTTTTGCCAGGAGGTAGTAAATGTCATGCTGGGCATTCCCATGAGGAAAGTTTCATTCAGCTCTTCTACATGTGGAATGAGCACACAAGACAAAAAGCTAGGTTCTAAAAATTGGCATTGCCAGCAGCATCCTGGAGGTGTAAGCCATAAGGAGAGTCAGAAAGACAAAGCCTTTTCCTGAGTCCCATCAGATTTTGACAGTATGTGTGTGCTGAGAGGCTTCAGATTTGCAGTGAAACCAGACACAGAACCCCAAGTCTAAACCCATGCTTTACACAGTCTGGGGTAAGGCTGGAATTGCCCTGACTTCTCAGACCTAGATTTTTTTAAAATAGTCACGCAGAGAGCTTCACGATGACAAATTGTGCTGTTCTAGCAAAATCAGGGCCTCTGTAGGAAAAAAAAACAAACGTGCTATTGTGTTTGTTTCACACTGGTCATGCAACTCTTTCAAAGGCAGATGGGATAGGCTGGGTTGGTCAGAGTGAAATCCCTTTGCATATTGTTGTGTGCTTTTGTGCGCACTCTAGTGTATTTGGTGTTTTCCCCAAGGAGGATATGCATATCATGTTAAATCAAATTGTGTATGTTTTTCTGAGGGCAAATACTACATGGAGCTGATTAGAGCCTCAATTCAAGGCTTTAAAGTCCTCATGGAGGTTTGTGGAAGATCAAAATGAAGTAGGAAGAGTCTGCAGGAAGTTGCAGCAGCTCAGTGGAGGCTGTACACTTCCAGTTTCATTCATATGGAACTTGGCTCTTCTGCCTTCCTGCTCCTTAATTTTCAGTTCTAGTTTGCATCTAGTCACCTGTAAGTGTGCAGGAGTGGAAGTCCCTGAGATTTACTAGGCAGAGCATTATGACAGACTGGTTTTTGCTGAAGTTTCTGCTCATATTTTAAAGAATTTGTGTGAGGAGCTCTCTGTATTTCTCTATTATGCTATAAAGTAGGGATATTGTGAATTAAAGCCTTTTTTAGCCTTTTCCTATGTACTTTGATGTCTGAGACAAATAATTTTTTTAAATGCTAGTTTTCATTACCTTATCTGGATTATTTCTTCTGATTTACTAATGTTAATTTTTTCAGTGAAATTTATGCTTTTCTTTTCTTTTTCTAATTTCTTCTAATTTTTGTAATTTCATCCCTTCACTAACTAGAATTAGAGGTCAACATTAGTAAGTCGGTTTTTTTTTGCTATGGAAACCACAAGGTATTTCCTTTCATAACATAAATTGAAGTGTCAGAACAGTTTTTAATATATTTCTTTTTAAAATGTAGTAATGCTCAAAATTTACTTATGAATCTTTTCTAAAGAGTTAGCAAGTCTTTCCTAATAAGTGTAACTGAGTCTTTGAATGATAGTTTATTTCTGCATTAGGTAAGGCAAATAATTCAATTTATCTTCTCCAGAAGTGGTAGGTACATGGTGAGCAGATGGGAAATTAGAATTTACGGCTAACTTCCTAATGCTAAATTAGAATTTTTAAGGGGAGCCACCAGTTGTATAATTCATATTTATGCTACATCATAAAACAAAACTCGATTTATGTAGTTTTAAAAACATTCTGTAAACAGTGTTACATTGCCAACTTTTCTAAACTACACAAAAGAACACTGAAGCATATTATACTGAAAAAAATTCCTTTTCTTACTTCCCAATAAAAAGTGTGGATTTTAAACAGGCAGCAATATTACAGGAATGTAAATATACCAGTAAATGTGGATTAATTTCCAATATAAACTAGAAGTCCAAACGTGATCATTGTGTCACGGCTGTGAATAATGATCAGTGTCCTCTGTGTCCGTGAAGGGACCACACCAACAGAGCCTCTGGAGAGGAGCTGTCACTCCTGTTGCCTCTTCAATCTTGACCATCACAAACCTGAGGAAACCCTCAGCAGAGAAAGTCTAGAGGCCACTTAGTCCAACCCTGTGATCATCACAGGGCAATTTCAAAATTAAATCCAACAACACAGAGCAGTTTCCTTGGGGTCATATCTGGTGATATGCTGTATAACTTCAGAGACAGGTTTCCACAACTTTTCTTGGCAAAACAGAGTAAAGTTATATGGAGGTGAGAATAAAATGGAAAAGACATGAAGAATAAGAGATGATGGCAAAAAGAAGTAATTAATGCTTTTCATAAAATAAAAATGTGGTTAAGAAACTAAATTTATGCAAATTTGAGGTAGGAAAACCAACTAGAAACAGTAATTTTCTAGTTATATAAACTATTTCAAATAGTACAAAGAGTCTTAGTTTTTCTACTGCTACTTGCTACTTAAAATAGGAGTCTACAAGCAGAAACGTCAAGCTCTTTTCAAATCCTTCTTTGTTCTGGCAAATGTAGTTTTATTTGTTTATAAGACTATCTAGATACATTTAAGACTGTCATCTAAGAAAGAGGAAAATATGGGAAAAACATGACCATTTCATTAAAAAAAAACCAACAAAAAAGCTCTTGAAAAGGAGAATGATTTCTTTTAATGGCTTACCTTTTTAAACTTCACCACCTTTTCCACTGAAATAATATGGCAATCTTTCACAGGGAGCATTTGCACACATGTGCTCATAGACCCCTATCTGCTTGTAGCTTGTGCAAGTCCTTTTAAGTTTGTCCTTTTACTTGCCACTACATGACTGCCATATAAACTTTCCCATGTAGATGTCAGACTAATGTTTGAGCTCTGCATGACTATATTTTAGAGAGAACTCTCTAATCATTACAAAACTCTCTGAAAACATTGCTAACATTCTACAGAAATAAAGAAACCTCTCTAATAGATTTACAACAATTTCTGCAAGCTTATCAGAAATTTAGGAAAAGAAGCTGATGCTTTTTTTTTTCTCTTACTAGTTAGCAGTAGTGTCAGTGGTTCCTGAATGGGATTGAAAATTTCTATCTATTCTGCATATCCCCTAGGCATAACAAGGAATCTTATGTTTACACTTAAATATTTTATCTTGGCAAGTTCTGACTGAAGTTAAAAGGCTGTTAACTTTTTCATTATGAACCAAATTAAAACATCCTGATTTTTATTGGTTTAAATAACGTTAAGGACATTACTTAAACATAGTTTTGTATTCATCATAGAGTTAATTTGAAATCTAACCAGCAATTACATTTGTTCTATCCCTCTAAACATGTTCTCAACTTTCTAAATAAATCCATGGTCCTTTATTTTGCATTCTGGAATTTGCCTGTGGTTTGGACTCTAGTTATTTTTTGTAGACTATTATGTGATCTGGAGTTTATTTTTCCACTGTCTTGCAGAGAAGAAGATAATACTTGAAGAACCATCCTACAAAACACCAGATCTCCCCATGGTCTGAAAATCAGTCCTGTCTTCCTTGACAAGTTTTGGTCCTCCAGGAAACTTTTAGGGCAATTGTCAATAAATCTTAAATCTTTTTCTAAGAGGGATGACAAAGGAGTTCAAGTCACAAGTTTCAGTCATTTAAGGCATTATTTCTTAGACTGGTTTTGTCCCTCAGCCACAGCACTGGAAGCAGAATTTAGCATATACTCTGGCTTCAGCTTTCAGCTTCATTAGAAATGTCTTCCAGCATCATCGAACCCTTCAAAATGCTTTTTATGTAAGCCCAAAGCCTCAGGCTGCAAAAAACCAAGATGATAGGTTAGGTTAGGTTAGGTTAGGCTAGGCTAGGCTAGGCTAGGCTAGGTTAGGTTAGGTTAGGTTAGGTTAGGTTGGTTAGGCAGGACTGAGCAGAGCTAGACTGCATTGGTTTCGGTTAAATAAATGTTATTCAATGGCAGAAAAATAATTTACATATTTCAGAGTGTAAATTCTACATAAGAATTTAATATTTTGTGACATGTCTGGTTTTTGGTGGTGGAGAGGGCAGAAAGCAGAGACCTTTCAGGACAGCAGTGCTTGCAGAGACAATTGGCAGTTTTGCCTGAATACTGAAAGACACTTCTCCAGGCTCTTTGAAATTCCATATCAAAACCAATTTTTGAAATGGCACACCCTATCATAAATACAATTGTCCGGATTGTGACATTTAGACACTGTGATGCCCAGCAGCACAAAGACATGGGCTGAATACCCAACCCAGAAATCAAAGTCAGAATTTTGAGGCCAGTATTTCAGGCATACCAAGGACAGGTTTTAAGTAATGATGAGGAGAGATTCACCCAGGAATTTACTGAATGACATCTAAGCCAGCTTGTAAGATAAGTGGAAGGACAAACTGAACCTGGAATTCAATGGTTTCCTTAACAGTGTCACTGAGGGCTGAACTTAGACATTCTACGGAACTGGAATCTGCGGCAGTGCAATATCGCAAATCAGGAACAGCCACCCCACGCCGCGATGATGAGGGGGCTGCCCGGGGCCAGAACGCGCCAGGCAGACACGTGGCTGTGGGGGGCGGTGGAGTTGCTGGGGACTCGAGATATCGTAGAAATGTAGGATCACCAGCTGAGTTTTCCAGGGATTTATTGAGGTCCACAGTCGAGGGTCAGAGGAGGGTGGAGAGGGACGGAGAGGCGCGGGAGGATGCGGAGTGCTGGAAAGCCAAGATGGTGAACCCTGAGGGAAGGTCCCTCTGAGGGTTATCAGGAGAGGGAAGAGAGGCGTGGTTACTCAGAAGAGCTAACCAGGGGAAGCCAGAGGGGAGGAGCCAGGGAGGGGAGAGTTGTAAACCAATAAGCTTACAGCATGGGATGGTAAAGGCCTCTGCTAGGGAGAAGTCTCCAGAACAGCATCAATATGCAAAAAAATCTCATAAGCACACTACAGCAGGAATCTACAGACTAATATCTTTTCCTGAAGCTGGACACCTGCAACATCTTTGTGGATAGAGGAGAAAAGCTGATTCTTACCTCTGAGAAAGTGGCTCACAGTAGCCAGTCTCATCATGGTTAATAGATTTGCTCAGGAAATGGGATCTCTCCAGCACAGAGAAAACTACCAAGTTGCAAATTCCTGTGCATAAAAGTTATGGGCTATGTCACCTGCTGATGCAAGCTCATGCTTCTGGAGATGGAAATACATCAGCATAAAGTAATTCTGAATTTCCAGGTTACTTCTTGCAGGTCTCAGCTGCAAGATCTGAACCTGTTCACAATTTTGAATGAGCCAGTTATGTTGTATCGAACTGGACTAACCAATCCCTATTTTTACAACGCAGCATTGTAAATTTGTTTTTACACTGGATTATTTTTGGGGAGCAACTATTTTTAAAGTGCTTTGGCTTATTTCTTTATGTTTTTCTTTCCTCTAAGGCACTTTTCTTACAGCTTTCTTGACCAACACAAACATGAAACTGTAAAATAAAAACAACAAAAATACTTAGAGTCCCTTGCTGAGTTTTCACATTATAGAAAATCAATTTAATTCCTGCATTGTTACCTTTCCTCTTTACAATTTGTATTAAATGAGGCAGCTTGTTCATTGAAATTTCCACATTTTAATTTTGGAGCAACAAAACACCTGATTCTCCTTTCTCCCTTCTGCTCTCAAAACCTTTCAGGGAAATGAAGTGTAGGTGAGCACTCCCTAGGAATCGCAAAAGAAGGAAGATTTCCTACTCGTTGAGACTTTTTAAAAAATACCCTCTAAAGAAAGATATACTTAATGTTTATCAGTATCTAGATTGTCTTGAATCTCAAAAGTCCTCTGAAGGCTAAATTCATTGTTTTTCCATAAGCCAGAGAATTGTTAGTCTTTGTTGAAACAATTATCTTTTTTTTACTTTCTTGTGATTATTCAGTTTCAGGTGGAGCTTAGATAAGAATGACTCAGACTTACATGATCCAGAAGCACTTTCAAAAGTCAATGGTACAATAGTTTTATGGGCAAACATAATATTGTTTGCTAAAAAAATTGTGAGGAGAAAGGTTGCGGGGGAAAGGTTGTAGCAATGTGGGTTTTTAGGATACTATGTGCTCCCTTTGTTTCCCTGCCCTGTATGCCATTGGTTCATTTTGAAATATGCACTCTGCTGTACCTGAAAACCTATTGGTGTGCTTCCCCTGTCAATTCTCCCCCTCCATCTCCCAGGACTGGCTCCAGGGGAGAAAAATTCTCCCCCTTATAAATATTTCTCTTCCCCTTATAAGCCCGTGTCTGCGTCAGAGAGAGGTCTTCCGTCTCTGCACTGCTAGCACCTGCTACCTGCCCTGTCTCCTTTCCCCCCTCTCCTTCCCTGCACCCCTTTTCCCCATTACCCCAAATAAACCTCCCTAGCAGAACAGAGATGGAGTCCAGTTTGTTCCTTTGTCTTACCACATTTCCTGCTAGAATTTCTGTGGCCGGAGACCCATGCCACGCTAAGCGCACCCCGGGGGCTGCCCGGCCCAGACTTGGTGGAGATACGTGCTGGGGAGACCCCGTATTGTGAGGCTGACGCCTCCTGCCATCCCCCAGCAGAGAGAAACATCAAAAGGTGATTTGCTAAATAGAAGGATTTAAAAAGTATGCAGGTAATTTACTCTCTCTCCCAGCCAGGAAGCAAAAGAAAGAGGTATATGTTCAGAGGGATGTCCAACAGTTAGCAGGGAAAGCCAACCTACCAGGAAATTTAAATCGGACAAAGAGTGCTGATCTCTGAGCACAATGTGGATAATCTCTGCTGTTGGAAAAGAAAAATCCCTAGCTACAAGTCACAATTACCTCACTTCTTCAGATATTTGGGTTTACAAGCACTGGAAATTCTCAAACCAGAGGCATGGTGGATCTGACAGATCTTGCTGTGTTTGTGGCTGTCAGTTCTTTGACAAACAACTACAAAGTCTCACATTCCTGATCTGCCATCTTCATGAAAACAAAGCTTCTTTTCCCAAAGGCTCCCCTTAGCTTACCTTTAGTCTAAAGATGTGGTCCCAAAGCAAAACTCAATGAAAAAAGATCCTGGAAGGGGCAGACACAGAAAAGGACTACATAAAGTAGAACCCCTGCAGACGCTTTGATGTCCAGAACAGTGTGCAGTTACTTATTATTCGACCACAAAAGCTCAGCAGAGATTATTTTGTCTCATATGGCATCAGGGTCCAATTTCTTGTCCCTACCCCACCTTGTTTGATTTAATCCAGGGGTCTCAGCAGCATACTCCATTTCGCACACTCTGTTCTCATCTCCAGGCTATTTGCTTACATTCAGGAGCTCACCTGTCACCCCAAGTGTCATGACAAAAGTCATTGTAAATTCAGAGTGAACTTTAGCATCTCTGCAGCTCCCACTCATCAAATTCAGTTCTGCCACTGGAGAACAATTCAGGTAATTACTCTTTCAGATACAAAAGTCAAGAGCACTAAATTATCACAGTTTCTAGTGTTACCTAGCAGTGTAAATTTTAGTGTACAGACAGTATGCAAGTTTTTCACTTTGATGGCTGACATGGTCACCTAGGCTACAGTGTTTCTGTATCAGGCAACTCTGTGGAAAAAAAGAAATTGGCCAAAAACTAGCGCTTTGGGCGCAAATTTTTTTTAAAATTTTCCTTCGTTGAGATAAAAAGACTCATCCCATCCACAATTATCTCTGCAAAAGAGAAAAAGTATAATAAAACAAAGTCTGTTTGAATCTTTCCATGGGTTGTCATTTCTTGTAGATGCTTTTTATTTACCAAGTTTTGCAAATGTTCTTATTAATAAATTCCTAACTATTCAGAAGCTGGTAAACATTGACAAATGCAAGCCTGGCACAGACTTGAAAAATTTATTTCTGAAAACAGTTGTGATTCCTAATGTTTATTCAGCTTTTCTTGCCACTTTAATTTCCTTTCAGGAAAGGTAATACTGCTTAGTCAAGCTCAGTACAGCGCCTAGGACATTCTTTGAACTGTCAGCATCTACTGCTAAGTAACCTTATTCCCACATATTTATATTTATTTCAAAAGTAGGTCATTCCTTGGTGACTAAGGTAATATAAAAGAAACCAAAAAAGTTTTAAAAAATAGCCTGTTTATTTCCATGCATTGAATTTCAATCTAAGTAAATGCAGAAGGGAACTGTGCAATGAGTTTGGGGCACATAGCAATGGCTGTGGTGTGCAGAATAGGCCTTTTTCTTTTGTACAATTTCTGCTCCTGATTGCCAGCATTTTGAACCCTCTTTCAGTTATTAACATTCAATTGGAGCTCATGTACATCTAGTGGTGAGGACAACTGTGAAGGCAAGGCATACATGTACAGGCTTTGTATTCTTTATTAAGAACAGTAATGCTGTTGTTATGAACAAGGCTAAATGGGGTAATTGATAATCTCTTTCCTCTTTAAAATCCAGTGGTTGTATTATGTTAACTCAGACTATTGTTAGTGTGAAGAGGATTGAAGTCTCCTGTTGCTTCTAGTTCAGAAGCATCCTGAGTCACCAAATTAGATATAATCTTCCATATTTCATGTTCTTTCTCAGTAATGATATGACATTTTGTTTTCTAAAGAAAGTCTATCCAATACCCAGATCCACTTTACCGATAGAAGGATTTCTAATTAAATGAAACTGTTTCCTTTGGAGTAGTTCAAACCTAGCTTTTCATTTGATTATTGCATTCCACAGCTTTAAATTTAAACAAATGCCATTGCAGGTAATAAAATTAAGGTAGCAAAGATTTTTATCTGGCTAATGATTTCTAGTAGTTAAGGAAAAGGTTCATTCAGATTACGGAGGATTAGCAAAGTATATTTGTGCAGAGGAGCTGTGTGGTCAAATGGAAAACTGGATCTTTAATTCTGAATCTCTCTTCCTTGTTACAACAAAACAGACTTCTTTTTTACAACCCACAATAAGTGTCTTGTTACCTATTCACTTGAACAAGAGAAAATCCTATCTCTGTGTTGTGATTTGGATTATAATTGGCATTATTATAATGCCACAGAAGAATAAAGAAAAGCCTTGGAAAATTACCAACACACTACCCACAATTTCCATTAGGAAATTACTAAAAGCTGAGGAAAAACCAGTTAAGTGGAACCTTCACAAAATGTTAAAAGAGAATTCTCACATTATTAAAAAAAAGCATTTTATTTGTTTTGACAATGGAAATTTGCATATTTTAAATATGCAAGACATTTTTACTTATTTATTCTTGTGTGTGTTCTACTGTGAAGTCTTTTTTGCAATCATCTTTATCTTTTAATCACAGTGGATTGCAAATGACACTATTTCTCTTCAGAAACACTGAAAAAATAGAAATATACTTTAAATATACACACACTTGTTTTCCTTCTTGATGGACTTGACCATTCTTTGAATTTTATTTTGCTAGGTGATCTATGCATCCTTGCTTCAATAAATGTATTTATTTTGAAGATTAAAGCCTTTTGAGGGAAAATTCTTGACACATTAAAATAAGATGATGCTTAAGAGTAACCTATATGAATGCATACAGAATAAATTTGTCTACACAAATAAACTCCAGTTGTAGGATTCAATAAATATTTTTTTTAGTTCTATTCAAGTATCAAGTTTTACACCTGAAAATAAACATCAAAGCTACAAAAAAACCACCACAACAAACGACCTTAGGCATACTGACACTTGTGTATAGCTTTCTGAGTTATTTTAAAATGCAATTAGTTGTCCCTTGACAGATCTTCTTTCTCAATAGCTGGGAAAAATAGCATGCAATGCTAATGGTTTTCGGGACTGAAATGAAGGACTTCAAAAAGAAAAAAAAGAGCTAAAAAGAACAAAAGTATTTGCAAAACAAGATTTGGGTTATTAAAAATATTTAGGAGTCAAAGTGACAGTATAATGAAAGGAATATAATAATTACATTTCCAGTCAGGAAAATTAGGATCAGAGAGCAGTACAATCATCTAAGCTGTGTAGTTGTGTGCACTATCTGTAACTTCCTGGGAGTGCACATTTCCCTTTGTGCTTTTTGAAACATAATGCTACCCAGGCTGAAGTGGTGACAGCTCTTCCCCTCTTCTATGACCTCCCTGTACCTCATCTCATATTTTTTTCACATTCATAATAAAAAGTCTTTCACAGCACTTACAAGATTCCCTGAGTGGTTCTTGCTTATTTTTTCATTAGTGGAGCATCCCTGTTAGTTGTCTGTGTAAGATTCCTCCTGTGGCTTGAAAAATAATCAATTTCTTTAGAAAACTTTTGAATTTCATGATTTTCTGATGCACTTTGCCCTTGACTTTCTCATGTCTAAACTCCTTCTGCCCTCATTCAGTAACTCACCACTGTTTCTGGCTATTTTGTCTGAATTTCTGTTACTTAGATTGAAGCCACCAGCTGTCCTTTTATCTTTTACCTATTGGTGACCTCAGAGAGACTGGCCACAATGGAAATGTTAGACAGAGTCAACATTTCTTAGTTGGACAGAGTCAGTTTGGCAACAGTGAATGTAGGGGCCATTTTTGTCCTCTGCCTGGGAATACAGCTGAGAAATTGATGTCAGGATAAAACAAAACCCATCAGAAGAGAGCACGAATTGAAAAATATCCAGGAAGCAGAAAGGAGCTTGGAGAGCTGGAGGTAATGAGGAACCAATGGGAAAAGCTAATGACAAAAGGGAAGACTGAGAAGTCAAGGAGAAACAGCAAGGAGATGATGCAGTAACTTCATTTCCTTGAGAACTGTCCACTGTAGCATAGCCATGCCAACACAAAGTGCAAATATTGGTTACTCCAATTGTCTCTCTTGATCCTACAGCTGTTTCAAAGATACCTCTCAGGATCATCTGGCAACTTTAAAAAATGATCACATTTTATGAAAAGCTTTCTCAACACACAGCAATGTCTGATAGCTCACAAACTTACAGAGAAAAGTAAATTTTTTGTTTTTCCTGTTTCTGGAGACAAGAGTCAGAGATGACTGGCAGTTCAGGTATTTACTCAGAATGCATCCTATATTTCTTTCATAAATTTTACAGTGAAAATGCCATCTCTTCCCTTTAAAAGAAGGAAAGTCCTCACAGAACTTTGTTTTATTACACTTAGTCCAACAGAAAAAATTTTAAAAAGCTTTATGAGGTGTTTATGAGATAATGCTTGTCTAGAGAGGTGATCTGAGTACTCTCAGATTATTGAATGATTATTACTGTCTTTTAATAGTGTTATAAACTGCCTGAAGAATCAGACATGTCCTGATGCAAAGTATTTCATTCAAGACACACAGTTAAAGTGCTGTATTCTACATTTAGTAAGGAATAATGCTATTTGCCCACTTTATGCCACTACTTGGGGGCATGGATAAACACTTTTTTACCACAGTGTCCTACTAATTATACAGTATATAGAAGGACAGATTTCCTTCTTTTAGTTGTAAGTTAGTTGCCAGTTAGTTATGAAATCTTAACTTTTTTGAGCTGTATTACAAATTTTTGTATCTCTGTTCTAAGGCAGTCACAGCAACGAGCTTCATCAAGCTTCTTACTAGTAAGTTCTCTTAGCTTTAGCAGAATACACATCAGAGCAAGCTTCAGACATGTGGCACAAATTATCCTTCCTTTCCTCAGCCCTGGCACTTGACCTTGTGTGCATGTTCATCACTCTAAATAAACTTGTGGCATTCGACACAGATGCATAGAGTGCCTGTGCCAGGGAAACTTGGAATGTTAAATATCACTTCAGGAAAACTCTATTTACACACATGCTGACAGTTCATTTTCAGGTAGGAGCTTCTCAGCTGATTTGTACACAGCAGCCTCAATCTCCAGTCTTCCCACTGTGAAATTTTAGACAGCTCGTCTGCTGAGCTCTTGCCAGACCTATTAATATTTATACATTCCATACACATTCCAGTCAGAGCATGTAAGTTGCAGATCTCTCTGATTTAGAAGCTATTAAGATTCATGACCCCTTTAGCTATTTAATCTATGGTCCAGAAACCTTTGCAATCAGCTTACACTTGAAGAAGAAAGGACAAATCATTACTGTTCAAATATTGTCCTGCACAGTGTCCATTTGTAGTCCATCAAAGAGTAGTTAAGAACCTCAATGCATTCATTTATCTCAGAGACACAGGTTATTAGAGGAGCCATTTTTATCTTGGAAGAAGAGAGAATAGGAATGTTATTTATTCAGTTGCATTTAATTTTGTATTAATGACCTTTTAGCTGTGGGTGCTTCTCTGCATAAGAAACTAAATCAAATTTTTTTTTTTTTTTTGTTCTCACATCTTGTCATGCATTTGGGTGCATTGTACAAGGGTACATCGATATTTTGTCATGGATATCCATGTAGAAAAAGCACCGTCTGCCTACTGAAATGTAGTGGTGACTCCACCGGAAGGAGCCAGCATCCTCCCATTCCTCAGGTTTTTAGGTGTCTTCTCAGGATAGTGCAATGTTCCATCACAAATTTCTTCAGGATCCACGAGAAATCTCAAAGTTAGTTTTTTTCAACCTTCCAGTCAGTTTTTCTTCTGTAACAGTTTAAGTGTAACTCAGATGTCCTCAGTCCTCAGTGAATGTAGTGAGTGATAGGAATTCAGCATCTGTAAAGGTTTATGTCTGAAGTCTATAAAGGAATATATCTCTGTAGCAGAAAGCAAAGATGTTAAAAAAAAAAAAATGTTAGAAGTCCCAAGATAATCAGATTTTAAAACAGAATTTGGAACTATGATCTTAAGAGTTTACTGAGTGCTTCTGTTCTGTGCACTTCGGACTGGAATTTCTTTCACATTGGGACATTGGTAATTATCATCACACAAACAGTATCACCATTGTGCTGTTTTCTTGGAAATAGCAAGTGTTACACACTGATGGATTTAGAACACATACTCACTTGTTTTCAAAATTTTAGGGAAATTTTTGCCTGAAAAATTTAAAGAAAACAATGAAGTATTGTACTGGTATTCTTGTACAGGGAAAAAAAAAATATTATTTCTTTTAAAGCTGCTCTCAATAAATTGTGTCTTGTGTGCAGAAGTACATTATGTTCAGAAAGGTAATTTTTCAGTAAATCCAGAACTTTATTAATAGAAAATGATGTTTCCAGATCTTGCTTACAGTCTAAAAGGCTAAAAAATAAAATGATGCTTGAAATTTTGAAATTATATTAAAGCCTGTGGTTAGAGACCCTCTTCCTGGGAACCTGAGTACATACACTATGAAAATTTGTGGAAATTTTCACTACTGACTTCAACAGGAAGAAGACATATAGCATTTATAGCATATCCACTCCATCACATATATTTTGCAACTTTTTAAAATTTTTTTTAACTGTAGAAATACTCAAGTGAAAGGCCGATCTTTTATTTAAATGCTTTGCTCTCAGCTGCAGCAGCCTTACAGGAAGCCATAAAGTTTCTGTCAGTAATATTATTGTTTTCCGTGTGATGAAATTATGTGTTTGGCAACAGTTTAAAACACAGTTTATATACAGGTTTAATTCCTAAGCAATTTGCAAAAAAATTTAGACTTAACAATGCATTTCCAGTACACAGTAAACAATTGTTGGCCTCTTAGTGTGAAAATGCCAATTTTTTTGTACAGACCTTACAGCGTGCAACCCTCTGACTTTAGAACACATGCCCTTCAATATGCTTACAGCACTTCCCATCACTTCACTCTTCAGACAAAGATTCCAGTGGGCAAATTGTGACTGAATTATGACTTGAGGAGATGACACATTTGAAATTCTATTATCACCTGTGGAAAGATCAGGTTCTAAGTGGACCTGTCCTGAAAACAGAACATGCATTTTGCTGGAAATTTTGAATTTCTGACATAATGTTAATTTTGTTTCAGAATGGACAGCTGAAAAACATGCCTCTATTATCAGATGTCAAGGTTTAAAAAAATTATTTTTTAAAGAAAAAGAATTTGAGTTAGGAATTTTGACCTGGGACCCTGGATCATAAGCAAAAATCTGGCAAAATCTGGAATATTCTAATTTCCTCATCTTGAGAGGAAAAACACTTCCTCTGAAAACTTCATATAAATGTATCTGTTGACTCAATACACCTTGTGATGAAGACAGGACAAGAAGAGAAAATTGACAAATAAACTTAAGCTTTCCTAAATTCAGGAGAAAGCACATACATGCACACAGCGATGTTTGAAGAAAACTGGGGAAAAATTTTAAAAGGAAGGTGCTATGAGTGCCAGAATAGCCTCTCTGGCTGCCAGAACTTACCTCTGGTTGATCTATTGGAGTAGTGTGAAAAGGAGGTGATTGCACACCAGTATGAGGGGGAAAAAAAAAAGCATTTTGTCAAATTCTTACTAAGTATTTAAGAAATTATAAAGTCCTGGAAAATTAAAATTCAGGGTCTGAAGAAGATTATACTGAGTTCAGTGATGGGGTAAGAGGTGATCTATCTCTGAGACTGGACTGGAAACCAGTGGTGCCCTGTTTTTCCCAGACACCCACTGCTTTCCTGGCAGCAGTTCAGAGCCTTGTACACTGAACCTGAGTTTGCTTTCAACAGTCTTGTCTTAGCTAGTAACTTTTCAGAACTGGTCCTTAAAATCTCAGGAGCCTGTGTACCTCCATTTCAAAAGTACTGAGTCTCCTTCAGAAGCTGGTATACTCAAATATTTTTGACTTTAATTTTTTTACTCTGCACAGCAGTCCACTTCTTTGGATAGCAGCAAGGAAATCTTATGGCAAAGAACAGCGTTTGCACAGCCACATCTTGAAAACTGAGTTCAGACATGACAAACAACCTGCTGCATTTGCACTAGAATAACATGAGGGGTTTTTAAACATTTTTGGTAAGGAAGTAAAGAGGAAGAAACCATTACTGTATAGATCTTCTGATTAGCAGTTTTAATGTACAACAAGCAGCATTTTCTGATGTCCTTCAGACAGATGTCAAATAAATGTAAGTTTCCACTATATAACAGGCAGGCTTGATGCTTTTTCTGAGAGTGAGAATTACACATTCTTGGCAAGGTGAAAAGTCCTTCCAGGACTGGGCTGGCACCCCAGTGCTTCCAAGCCACTGTGCAATGGGCAGTTGGCAGCTGTCGACCTTCCTATGATTATGCAGAAGACATGCTACTATGAGGAGTTAATTTATGGTGCAAAATGGGGCAACATAGCAGAACTTCCTCCGGAGATCTAAAGGTCACACAATAAGAGCTTAATCACTGGAGGGCTGAGAAAGCTACCCCTCCCCTTTACACCTCCCCACAGTGCAAGGCATAATTCACACACTGCAAAGCACAGCTGCAGCTGTGCACAGTGTCAAAAAAGCGCTAAACCACTAAGTGAAGAGATCTGTAAGAATCTGATTCATGCTGTCTCTTTAAAATGCTGATTCTTCAGACCCTTCTTTCATTTTCTTGACCTCCTGCTATACCACTGGCAACATCTGACCTGCCTTCCATTGCAACCAAAAATTCTCTTTGGTAACAAACCTGAATTTTGCTTTTCAAGGAGCTTTTGCAGTACATCATTAACTATTTCAGTTGCTTGACATAGCAGGCCATCGTTGTAATTATGTAAAGTTGTTGTAAATGTTGTCATAAATTAGCTTGTTTCATTTTAAGGTCTAAATAAGCTCTAAGTATATTCCAAAGTGCTACAGAGGAAGGGAAAATAGTGAAAATAATATATGCACTGGGTGTTATGCTGTTGTCATTGAAAAACTCTTATTTCATGGTAATTCACATGGTAATTGAGCAAGGAAATGCTTGTAAGGATATGCAGCTAATATTCAACAAGTGGTACTAAGATGTATTTACATTACTGCAGCACAAACTGTGCAAATGTAATTCTCTGGATGTCTCAAGGACATACTCTGTGAGACAAACATCTAAATATAGTTTTCCAAAAGGTGCCAATAGAGAGGTATTACTTCTGCTAGACATATTAAAGATGAATTGCATTTGGAACAGATCCATTTAGTTATAAAACTACCCTATATGACTATTTTGTCTTTTAAGGCCCCCAAGCAGAAAGCCCTATATGGAGATGTGTTTTTAAAAAATCATTACTGTAAACTGTCCCTGATGCAGTTCACAGGTGTATAACTCAGTTAATTTCAGTGTCATTTTAAATAGTGGCAAGTTAGATACTTAACTCACTCTTCATAGTAGGAATATTTCTATTGATAACAGGAGTATGGTGTTGCCAATTCCTTTAAGTCACAGTCATTTAGAAATTTGAATATTTGCATATTACAAAAATAATTAATCCTTAAAGCTTTTCAGTCCTCTGGTCTGTATTTCCTAGTACATACATCTATGTGAGCAAACTACTGAAGATGCTGAGTTTGTAATAACACAGGTAAAAGATTCACTTAAATTATCTGACATGGTTTATGGTATACCTTGCACCAAGAAAAAAAATGCTAAACTTTGTTTTCTGATTTTCTTTTCTTGAAAAATGTATTGAAATACTATGTAAAGCCAATACAGCCCAGTTAGCTCCTTCAGAATAGCTTTGTTAAAACACATCAACAAAAGAAAATTAAAATAGGTTAGAATAGGCATTGGTTAGGCAAAAAAATTTCATTCTTTATCTTTCCTGTGAAAGAAAGAGTTAAAAATAGTATTGTGAGATATTTTACTTATGAAGATGAGTTAAGCCTCAATCCTGCTTAAAAATATTTGAATACAGGAGGATAGGTTGGTGGCAGGGATTCAGCTGGCATAAATCAGACCAACTCCAGTTAAATGGTAATATTTTTCCCCCTTCAAGGTTTCCAAACATGCTTCTGAAAGGGAAATGGAATGTGTTGCAGTTTTTGCTCCCATCAGTTTCTCTGAGAAACATCAAAAGTGGATTAAGTCCTGGACTTAACATAAAGGACACAGACACTAGTTTCAGAGAGATTTTTAATGAGAAGTTCCAAGTAAAAAATGCACCTTTTTTCCCACCAAGGAATGATTTCCTATTGTTATAAACTGAAAATAGGAGAAATATAACCTGATATATATGAGGAATAGGGAGACAAATATAATGTTTTCATATACCATTATTCAGTGGCAGAATCCTTGGGGTCCTGTTTGGGTTCTAGATGGAAAAGTAATATGTAAAAAGGATTATTTAAGTACTCAGAATTTCCTTCTAGATGACCTCCTGAAAGAGTATATGTTTAGATTAGATATTAGGAAGAAATTTTTAACCGTGAGGGTGGTGAGGTCCAGGAACAGGCTGTCCAGAGAAGTTGTGGATGCCCCATTCCTGGTCAAGGCCAGGCTGCACAGAGCTTTGAGCAGCTTGATGCAGTGGAAGGTGTTCCTTCCTATGTCTGGAGGGGTTTAGTTAGATAATCTTTAAAGTCAATTCCAGCCCAAACCATTCTGTGATTAGGCTGAATGTTATTTATTTAAACTTTGTGCAGATGATCACTTCTGGGCAAATATCTATTTCTGTCAGCAACAAAATTCTAGTGTTTATGTAGTGCAGAAGACCTACTGTTGAAATATTAAGGAGCTATTTTAATCAGATTATAATATGTCTGAAATGTAAAATGAGACATTAGTTGCACTGTCTCCTATCATCCCCTCATTCTTTACCTTTAGGTTTTCTTCTATGCCTGAATGACAGGGTTCTTATATATATATATGTATGGATATATATATATATATATATATGTTTATATTTTTATATAGAGATACAAATGTACCTACCTTGCATG
>VZRM01004850.1:3852793-3918827 GCA_013397955.1 Grantiella picta
TCCCCTCCCCTCCCCTCCCCTTCCCCCTTTTCAGCTCTCCCCATCACACACATGAGCCTAGAGGAGCAGAAAACCCAGCTGTGGTACTGATTCATCTCCCAGACTGCACAGCTCAGAAAGTGCTTTGCCCATGGGTGCTAGCTATTCCTCTGGGATCATCTGTTCCTCTCCTGGTGTGACACAACATGAAAGAAATCGAAGCCTGTATGATCCCATTTTAAAATTTCATGTAAAGTTTTAATTAATTGAACTTGCTTCATGAATAAGGTAACTAGATATAAAGCAAATTAAAGGTGACCTACCTGTGTAGCCAGAACGGAATTGCCCTTAAACATGTCCATCCGTATCTCTCAGAATGTGAGTTATACAGATAAGTTCTTATGAATAAATAATCTGATATCCATGTTAATTATTATCATTTAATTATGGTGTCTTACTCCTTGCAGGCATATTTATGAGTTACTTTTTTTGTGTTGTCCCAGAGAACATTATTAATACACATCGAAGGACACAGTTTAGCCATGAATACTAATGACCCATTCAAAGTAAAGTTAAGCATGAAATTCTATGAAGCAGTGGGTTTCACTCATTAATTCCACTTAGTGTACCACTACAGTTATGCTGTCATTAGTTAACAAATACCACTTTGTGTATGGAAGTGTTGCTCTTCCATACTCATTATAGCAATTTTTGATACTTAAATATCTCTCTTAGATATGTAATGTAGCAATTATGTGTTATACTAAAAAACCTCCCATATGCAGTATATTTGGAGCTGCTTTATAGCATTTATGAGTTTCTATGCAACATAGTAAGAAAGAAGGTATCATTTTCAGCAACAGTAAGATGAAATTCAGTGAATCTCTTCTAGAATGTAGAAGAAAATGGTGAAAATTAGTTACCTATTTAATAGGAAGTTTCCATTAATTAGATGTGCTTTACCCAATTTCTAACACAATTTCTTTAAGCTTCTTCAAAATTTGGAAGCATCTGTCTCACAGGTGTTCTGGTTTGGTTGTCAGAGCAGCTTCCTCTTTTTGTCATAGTCAAAAATCAACCCGAAACTGAACATTTTCTAGATCCTTTTAGTGTGCTTCTTGACTTTGTACCAGTGCATCTATTCAAATGAATAAACATAGACAGTGAATATCATTTTTGACAGCCCAGAGATATCTCACCTACCCTGCAGATGCTGCTACAAGAAGGGAGTCCATGTTTCACAAGTCCATTTTGCCTTCTCTGTGTGCATCTCAAGCTATTCAGGATGTTTGGAATGGTGCTAGATGTCTACGTTTTCTAGGCATCAAAAAGCTAGCAGGTTAGTTGTCCACACTTCGTGTGTGATTAAGTGAAAGCCAGGAGCTCTTCCAGAGGACAATTTGTCTTTTCCTAAAGTGGAAGTCTAAGATAAGATAGATGCCCATCAGTTATGTTTCGCTGTAGTGTGGTGTGGATAACCAACTTCCACTTGGACATGTCAGGCACGTGCAGCGACAGGAGATGTCCCAGACTCCACAGACATGGCCTTGGAAAAACCATGCTGTTGAGAGCTAGCAGGTGCACCAGGATATCCTATAGAGACTTCTAAATTGTACTGAGCGTCTGTGATTGCACAGATGAACTTTAAAATGGCATTCAGGATGAGATTCAGGCAGCTTAATGTTGATGTCTGTATTGTCTTCATCAGAATTAGTTATTTCACCTCCAGCATGCTTAGAGGTGATGCAGGGCATAATGTTTTGCCTGGATGTAGAAACTTAGTGCCCTATAAGACCCCTAAGAATATTTGAGACAGCCTTGTGCATGGACTTAGTGAAGACACATGTTCCTGTGAAATGGCAGCTGGTGTCCAGGAATCACTTCCCAGAGCATCCTAAACATGTGACTCAATCTACACCATTGTCAATACACTCAGTGGTGTCCAGGAAGTTATTCGCATGACCAGCTGTGAGTATCATGTCTCAAATGAACTTAACTGCTGATGTTTAGAAAACTGAATTGCAACTTTAATTCTCAGTTTTTGGTGAGATGAGAAATTCTGAGGGGGCCACTTACTACATTAATCATAATGGGGCTCCAGAGACCATAATGGGAACTGAGACAACCTTTAAAAGTATATACAACTGCTCTTTAGCTGCCTTAATTTAGATACATAGTCATACAAGACACTGAAATAGGAAAAATTAACCAAATTCCAGATAGTAGAGACTAAATCTAATTTGGGGTGTTTCTAAATCATGTGTTAGTTTTATCTCACTCCAGTCTCTCTACCAAACTTGAGTCTCGAGTGAAAACTTGTATATGTGTGTGGCTACACACAATGTCAACAACTCAACAAGTCACTAAAGCGACAAAGTGGTGTGGATTTTCCCTCGTTTATACGTGACTTTTAAAACTTGTCAGTATTGTCAAACATTAGTAGGATGTTCTGCTTGAGTGATCTGACTTAAAATGAGTCCCGCATGTTTGGAAGTAATCTCTGCTTTAATCCAGCTGATGCTGAGCTACTGTCATTGACAGAAGGCACTGGTGTGGGCAGGTGTACTCCTGTAGGTGTGCTTTTCTTGAATTCATTAGTTTAGTGAGAAATCTCATTATTATTTTGAATCCTATTATGTTCTGACAGACAGAGAGAAGTAGAGTTGCAACTGAATGATTTAAATCCTGTTTATGCTCAAGTTTCCCAGCAAATTGAAAGTGCTTGAAATAGAGAAAGAAGTCATTACTAAAAAGTGAGTTTTAGCAGGAATCTTTAAATTATAAAGGCTGTATCTTTCCCTTTGATACACATGTGAATCAAAGGGACAACACTGAAGTCAACTGGGACAGCATTCATACCTTCAGGATCTGGATTTTTTCATAATCCTCTGAGTTTTAAATTCTCATTCCATTATATCAAGTAAGGGAGAGAGGATTAGTTGGCAGTATCTGAGAGCTTTAATTTTTTATGGGATTTGTACATCTAATAGAAAAGTAAATGAAAAATTGAGAATGCATCACTCATAAAGATGAGCATTTTAAAATGTGTCTTTTACAAACCTTGATTTTTGCATCAGGAATCTTCTCACTGTCATTATCATTAACCAGTGGGTAGAAAAAAAGAGATTAGAAGTTCCAACAAAGGGAATCACTTTCCTTTGGATTGAATATACACAGACAGTGTTCACAAAATCTATATGTTCACATTATGCTGTTGGCCATATGCAGAGTTTCTTCTTGCTTGAATTACCCTTATCACTACTTCTATAAGCACCGTGGTAGTTTTACAATATTTTATTGTTTATCTGTAACTGTTGGTTTGAATATAGGCTTTTTGGAATGTCAAATATTTAGAAGATAATAGCACACTACTGAAGAACTTAGCATGATGCTCTGCTAGATCATTACCCCATAGAATTTTCAGCAATAATTTAAATGTGCTTTGTCCCACAGACAGTTCAAGCAAAACTTTCATGCTAGTCAATTAATGTATTTTCCACTTCTTTTAAAATGGTCTACTCTTTCAAACATGTTTAATCATGGACATGTGACATTAGAATTCAAAATTTTTAGTTCCTTAGTGTAGGGGTAAATGGATTGAAAAAGCATAGTATTTATTAAGTTATGTGGTTGCAGACCAGTTCTGCCTTGTATAGCTCGTTCAAGTTAATTGTAACTGAGCTTTAAAAAATATAAATTACTTTTACTCCTACAAATGTAATTAGAAATCATGATGCAAACTAAGCAGATAGTTTTTGATTTTGAGGGGTTTGTTTTTCATTTTAATGTTTTGAGACCTTGATGGATGCAAATCTTTTATCATGCCATCTGATTGAAAAATGAAGAATGGAAAAAGTTAGAAAATGCTAAAAATTAAAAATAAAAAATGAAATTGATAATTTAATAGATTAAGCTAATAAAAACCCCGACCCTGTTACTTCTTAAAAACTGAATGGAGATTTTTTTCTTAAAAAAGACATATATTTGAGGGGGAAAAATCCAACCTAATTAAATCCCAAATAATGAAAGATAAATCTCTGCAGAATTTAATAGTTCTCATATGCAGATGTTGAAAGAAAATTCTACTCGTGGAAGTGTAGTTTTTCTGTTTGTATTGACATTTTGCCTTTTCTTTAAGCATCTGCTGCCAGCAGAAATCAAAGATGGATGTTTTTTCTGTTCTTACATTGAATAACTTATTTCTAGTCTTGCCACTCTCGAGTTAAACAGCTGTTGAGGTCCTGTTAAAATTATGACATCAAGCTGTTTGGACTGAAGCTAGACAATAATACAATTTGTACCAGGGCAGTTCTTCCTTACCATGCTGATTTGTAAAATGTTTTTTGAGCTATTTAAATCACATTAAACAGCTTGCTCAAGTCCAGCAAAAAAAAAAAAAAGAAAAAAGAATCCAGTCCTACTAGGCATTGTAGGGTCAGGTCCAGATCCAATGAGACATTTAAACTCCTAGCATCTATTTAGTTCTTCAATTTCCCATTTAAAAAATTAGGAACCTAAATATGGGCTAGAAAAATAAGTTGTCAACTGGATTTGAGACTCAGTTCTGCACTCTAATGCAGATTCATCCTCAATAAAGGCCAAAATCGTTTTGTCATGAAACTGTGGGTAATTAGAATGCTACCAGTTGTCTAGACAGTCACAGCTGCCCTGAAACCACTCTTGGAAATAATTAAAATTGATGGCCTTAAGCCTTTTGATGATCTTTGCAACAAGAGAGCATCAACTCTTACAGTCCACTTGACTCTATATGCTCTCATCACAAAAGGTTCTTAATAAAAGCCAAGGAGCTGGATTTATTAGTTACTCAATATTATAAACAATGTGTTTCACATTACTAATTTTGAATTCACCAAGTAGCAGTGCTTTTTCCTTTGTTCATCTCCCAGCACAGCTGCATTTGAAGTCTCTACATGATGATGATATAAAAGCCAGGGAGCTTTCAGTATAGACTGAGCCTCCTGCATCATAACCTGAATTACTCACAGCTTGCCTGTGGAGGGTGTGAGTATACAGGCAATAATCCACTATTGCTCCTGGATCAGACTAATCTGTGCTTCCATAAAAGCTGACAAAATGGTGGGGCAGTAAGAAAGGGGAAGAAATTTCAACCTTAATTCATACTGCTTTAGCAGAGTGTCCACTCATGTACTGACAGCAATGTTAAAAAAAGTGGCGTCACAGAGTGTTCAAATTTCAAACTTGTTTGCAACTTTTCTTTTAGCCATCTTTGCAAGACAAATATTTTCTCCCTTTACTCTTTGTTCCTTTTCTTATCCAAGTCAAACTGCTGCTGAACATTGTACTGGAGGGTTGTGGACAGCATGTGAGAACTGGATGGGGAAAAAGGACTGCAGCACAGCCCAGGGGGCCCCTGTCACCACTTCCCAATACTTGTCATCAAGGAGAGCACACCAGATTTAGCAAGATGATAAGCACAGGCCAGACTCTGCCCTTTCACACAATAATGAATCTACACAAATTCAGTGCCACTGATTAGGTTTACACCTGTGGAAATCAAGTACTCTCTATTTTGCTCCTCTAGAGCTTTCTGCTTCTCCTAGCTTCAGGGCACTTTATTGAACAACCTCCAGGCACCCTCAGCAATGCTCTTGACATCATGTCACTTCCACAGCTGTTAGGAAGTTAAAAATAAACCTTCTGGGTATGTCTTTTGTACACACCTTGAAACAAAATACAATGGATTTTTGTCAAAAATCAGTTCAGGGAGTAGGAGAATCTCTGTGAGTATCAAACGCCATAAGAGTTTCCAGCTAATATTTATTGCTGAAATAAGATTGCAACAAGCACTTTGATCCTTTGAGTGCCACCTGACAACTTTGCTTTAATATGATGTTTCTTGTCGGTATAAGATGTGGCATGCATTGCTGTTATAAACAAATTATAATAATGCCTGCTCTATTTCCAACAGTTGAAATATGTGCTATCGATTTTTCCCTCTTATTAAAGGTGTCTCAACGGCTTATCCCCTTAGCTGTCTTTGCCACAGTTAGAGCAATTCCTAAGCCAAGTGCTATCCAAGTTTTGCACAAAGAATTAGAAATTTGCTTTGAATTGTGCAACTTGACTTGCTTATCGAGGTCTGATGTTCAGTTTTCATGCATCCAGTCTGAAATTTTAATTCTGGAGAAGGTGATGCTGTTGTTGAAAAATTGATTACTTAGCTAGATAAATTTATGATCCTCCAGAAAAAGCATTAATCATCAAGACACACTAAAAACATGAATTTTAAGACAATGGCAGAAGTTTATGTCTAAGTAGAGGGAGGCCTGGCTAAACAACTATTTCTCTTTCCAATCGGTTGAAGAGCAGATATGAATGTCATTTCAGGTAAGATTGATCACTATTCAGGAACTTATAGTGGTGCATAGTAGGCTGTATATTTGCATCACAAAAAGGTTTCATTGCTGCTTTGAGGATGCAGTTTGTCTTGCTGCAAAGAGATAGGTGATTTACTATCTTTTTAAAAGAAAAATATAACCTCCTTGGGCAAGATCAGACACAAGAAATAGTTCTGTTCCCGTCTGACAGAAAGGAGCAATGCCCACAGCAAAGCACATTTCTAACCGCATGGTAACAAGTGAACTGCAGCAATTCACAATACTGTTTGGAAAACAAGGAGACTTTACAGTATTTTCTGATGAAGAATTTCTGCAAATACTATGAAGAACATCAGTCAATGAGTATTATTCTGCTGATGAAGAGTTTCTATAAACATTACTGAGAACTTTAGTCATTGAGTGTAATTCCATTTAGGGTGGAAAAGAGGCTACAGGACACAGAACTAATTACCAAATATCTAAAGAGGGTAACAACTGATCAGGTAACAGGTAATTAATTAGCTTCTATTTTATTTCAGTCTCTAAAGGACTACTATTATAATACAAAAACAGTAAGAGATTGTTTTTGCATGTAGTCAGCTGTTAAATCATCAGAAAACTTTCTTTACAGTACAAGTGGTTAGCTTCTTTTTTCTATAAAAAAAAGGAAAAAAAACTGGTGTACTATAAATGGACCAAAAGTGACATTACACCTTTCTGGTGTTTGGAATGGTTAGTGTCAGTGTTTTATAAAATGATTGGTTTGTATTTGTTTTTTTTTTCCTTTCTCTTTTGTCAAAGGACAATTTGATGGGTTAGGCTTTATATAGCCTCTTTTCCTTCTAAAAAGAAACAGGAAACATAGTATTTAGTTGTGAAAGAGTCTAAAATGAAAGTATTTTGTGGCAGATGGGGTTTTTATGAGCTGTTTGTCACTATATACCACTCTTGTTAAGGAGAAATCGTTTTCTGCTTCATTACACTAAGATAGCTCTGTTTAGGGTTCCACTCAGCTGTGAAATTACTTTAAAACTTCTATAAGGAATAGAGATGGGATTTTTTATTAAAAAAAAAAAAAGATTGCTAACACAGTATAAGGAATAGAAATAAAATGGTCAAACACACTGGTTTTTTAGAAGCAGAGTGGAATATAGAAATGTTGCATTGGATACTTACACTTAATCTGCAGGTTTAAGATGAAAAGAGGCTCCAGGGTACTATTATTTTCTACACCTATAAAAGGCAATGTTCACATTAGTCTATATATAAAGACTAAAAAGATGTTAGGGGAAGAAATTAAAACAATATTGCATTCTTTATGCTGCTTTTGAGTCACATAAAATACAAACAAAATAATTATATGCACACAGATATATATATGAAAATATGGGGCCAGGTCCTCATTTGTTGTCCACCCATGGACCTAGGCAGTATTACGCTGTTCTTATGCTTTTCTTGAGTGTGAGCACTGAATCTTTAGACCTTTGCATCTTGCTCTGGGCAATTATAATTTGACATAGTTCCTTGAGAGCTCTAAGTGACTCTGAGAAAAGCAGGTGTTATCCTGGTTCTTCTTCCAGGGGTTCCTGCTCGATGGCCCTGAGCAGCATCCATGACATGACCTAGCTGTCCAAGCCAATCATTGATCCAGACATCAGTCAAAGCTTTTATATGTTTACCTGATGAAATTTAGGCACATAACTTTCACTGCACTTACTCATGCAAATTCACACATGGGACTGTAAGTAATCATATACTTAACATTCACATTGCCACTTTCCCTAAGATGCCAAGACACTTTTTCTTGATTCATATGTCCAGTCTTTCTGAGTATTATAATATTTATTAATTCATGTTTGATTCATTCATCATGTTTAATTTTGTAAAACATTGGATGAGCTGAAATATGGTCAACACTCAGGCAGATTAAGCCCTTCTTGAAAAAGAAGGCAGAAGCTGATGAATATTGATGAGCAGGTTTCCCATTGTATTACCCCAAGTTTTATAAAGAATAAAATAAGTGTTTCATCTGGACAAGAACATTTAAATAGGGACAACTTGTGCTTGAGAAATTTTTATGTCAAAAACCTGGGTACATATTGTCTTTATGCATATGCATTTACAGAAGTGACGTGAGTAGGAATTAACTTCTAATCTTTTGAGGGGCCTTGGCTTTTATATGTGCTTGTTCAAACTTGTTACCAGTTCAAAAAAAAATTTCTCTCCTGATCATGTTTGCCATGGAGAACTGATTATTTTAAAGTGTGTTAATTAGGTATTAAATTTGCAACATAAATTCACATGACTTGTGTTTGAGTCTTTGTGAGTCAGGTGTATGCTCTATGAAATGTAGAAGGTCATATTTTCATCATTACTGAAGCTGCATTCTTAATTCAGAAAAGCAGTATTATTAATTGCACTTCTTTTGTTTACCAGTTTCATGTC
The DNA here is from genome assembly GCA_013397955.1 of Grantiella picta. Taxonomy (NCBI): domain Eukaryota; kingdom Metazoa; phylum Chordata; class Aves; order Passeriformes; family Meliphagidae; genus Grantiella; species Grantiella picta. The sequence continues at coordinate 3,861,577 of VZRM01004850.1, forward strand.
GTCTGTGTCAAATCTTCTTGGTTTTGTTAAGTCTAAGTTTCTGTCTAATTCAAATTTCCCAATAATACTAAATTGATGTACCTTTCCTGAAAGCTCTTTTAATGTTTGACTCACACATTCAATGTTTTTTACAGATTCTATTGATAATACTATATAAGCAAATTGCAAGTGTGATTAATTTATGATTAAGTCATCCTTTCCAAAGAATTGTGCAGTGAATTACTTCACATTCAGACTGTAACTTCAGATCAGTTTTCTGGAGCTGCATTAGCATAAAGATGTAACCACAAGCCCTGCTCTCTGTACTAACTTTTTAAGTACTCGAGTGATTGCTCAGCTCTTCACACCTGGGCATTGAAAAACAACTGTTATAAATTTCTTTGCCTCTTTGACTCAGTGTTACTCTTACGATACATATTTTATAGACAGGATTCTAAAGAGCTGCAACCCTCAGCATAGCCTCAGAGTAGCATGTCAGTAATCTTCTAAACCTCCTCAGATCTCTTACATAGCACACCAAGAATTGTTGCATTTGGGAATGATTGCCAAAATCCAGATCACACCAGGAGTAATATATGGTCTGTCAAGACTTGTGAGCATTAGTATTAACTGTCTTGATATAGAAAGGCAGGCTCATGATAATTGTGTCTCCAATCACCAAGGAGGAATTATGGGCATACTAAGGAACTTTCTACAGCATCTCTTGATCTCTTACCTGGAGTTTGCCTTGTAATGAGAGACTTATTTCCTACAGTTCTTCATTCCCCAGTGAACTTAGGAGAAGAGGTGAGCAAAATAATATGAAAATGCCTTCTCTGTCATGACTTGTGTGCAATGCACAGGATATTATTGTTCCAGACTGTGATTCCCTCTTAACTCTACAGGCCTTGTACATATTTGAGTTATATGTGGAATGGCCATGAATGCCAATATACCAAGATAATGGACAGTTCTTGATCCCATAAATTTTATTCAAATATGCAAATTCGGTAATTCAAATGTTCTTAAGACAAATGTGGTCATTCACAAAAACATAGGCCAATTTAATCTAATTTTAGATCTCATTAATAATCAGATAGGAGATCTGATTTTTTAAAAGCTAACTGGGTTGAAATTCTATGATAATACAACTTATTTCTTAATATTTGGCAATTGAAAGGAAGAATCAAGAGAGGAGGTATTCAAATAGGTGGTCTGCAGTTTTGTTTTTTTTTTTACAATGTAATGTGTAAAATGCAGTATTGCTATTTCATTTGGGTGATGATATAAGCTACCAAATATATGGAGATTTTGTGCTGTAAGCTTTAGGAATAAAAAGGACATTACTTTTTTGCAAAAGAAAAGAGATCATATTAAAATTTGATTTAGTCTGTGATTTTCTCTGTGGATAGGCTCAGGGGCCAGCACAGCAAATGTCATGCCAAGGAGTTCAAAAAACTGCATGGAACCCAATAAGGGGATCTTAAAGAAGCTGTTTGCAGCCACATGAATGTTAAAAAATCAGGTGTTACGTTTAGGAGACTGTCTTCCTCAACAATAGACCCGGGCAAAGAAATTCACTGGTCAACAATCTTGAAGGAAAAAATAAATGTTATATGGATTAGACATACTTTGAGTAGTGAGGAAAAAAGATATTTAGACTTTTTTTTTCTTATTTTTGGGGACCCTTTCTGTATAGTAATCTCTGTAGAAAAATGCTGTGCTTGCTTGAGCAACTCCTCTTGTTTTTGGGGGTCACGATTTCTTCTAGTTATATAGTTTTTTGTGCATGGAAAATGCAGGTGATTGATGCTTACTAATACAGTTACACATAAAAGTACTGCAATTTTCTCCCAGTATATGAGAAGAAAACCAAGTTATTGAGCACAGGTTTTTCTGTCCAAGTGAACTAAAATTAGAGAAGGCAAAATAATTATTACAAAGGGGTAGAAAAATTTAATTTTAACTGCTTCTTGAGCTATTGCAATCAAAATAGGTCCTATCTTAGACACATTTAACAGTCTGAAATTAGAGTCTTAACTGATAGAAAAAGACATAGCTCTGTGAAAGCCAAGGGCAGTTTATCTAAGCTGAGGATCTGTTTTACAATATTTTTCTCAAATTATGTCCCTTAGCTATTAACATGACTAAAAAATAGTCAAAATCTGTCCTTTGGCCACCAATTATGACCTGATGTGTAGCACACTGACTAAAGCCGTATTTCAAACTGAACGTACTTACAAACCATGAAAAGGCTGGAGAATCCAATTAGGGAAACTAAATGACTAAACCCACAATTTGAAAGTAAAGAAGCAGTTGGTTTGCTTGCCCACAAAGAATTTGCAGGCAGATTTTATTATGAAAAAACTCAAGTCCTCCGGGCTTAGTGACAGCTGAATCCTACAATATGCTACATTTGGCAGTAATTCTTAGAAGAGATATATGTGTCTCCTTCTCCTGTTAAAGATAGGTGTTACGTCTTCGGTATTACTGGTGCTGAGTATAAAAGTTTCAATCATAAAGATGAAGAACTAGACAGTTACTCTCAGGTGGCTCTACTAGAAAGGGTTTTTATAATCTTGTTATACTTCAGAATGTCATGCATTTATTTATTAAAAAAATGTAGAAGGATAAAACTCACAAGAAAGGAAATTACAATTAGAGGAACTAATCAAACTTTTGAGCAAATGAGCTACCCTACATCAGTTCACCTGTTTCTCTGCTTCTTTCTTTCTTTCTGCTCCAAACTTTTCAAAGACTTTCTGTGCTGTCTAGGGGGAGTAATTGAGTTGATTTGTTGGTTTATTTTCGTTCTTTTTCCCCTGCAAACAGATGGATTTTTGATGTGGGATTTTATAGCTGTAGATTTTTGAGGTTAAAAATCAAAATCATCTCTTTAAATACTGTAGGTCATTTACTCCCCCTATTCAGGGAGCTTCCTAGGGCTTGAAGGGCTATCTTTTCCTTCCACAATAGTAGCAGCAATTATGTATGGGTCACAAAGAGAGCTTAGCATACATTTGTTGGGAATTGGCCACTTCTAAAAGACATTGGAATTTCCAGCCATAATTTCTTTATTATTTAGAAAATAATTCCACAGAGTTTATAAATTACCAGTTAGAAGACCTTGAAGGTTAACTGCTGTTAGCAGGTGAAGTTGAGCACACTGAGACTGAATCTTTGATGAAGATTTTGTTTAAGTCATGACCCCTAAATGTGGGATCAAGGTCCATTCTGTAAAATTACATACAAATATTGCGCAGAGAGCAGTTCTAAAAGAAGACTGAAGTGCCTAGAGGTTTTTGAAGTGCAAAGGACTTCTGAATCCAGATGTCTTGTTATTTGCCATTCTATAATCTTGTCAGTGTTAGGCTTACATTTGGACTTGATGATCTTAATGGTCTTTTGCAACATGAAGGATTCTAATATTCTATGATTCTATGACTTGAACACGTACATTTGGAAAACTAAATCTTGCCCTAAATAACTAACCTTGCTGTTGAAATACTTTCCTTTTTTAAAGACATATCCTTCATTCTTTACTCTCTCTCATTCATTTGGTGACCTCTTATTTTTCTCACTTTTTTTTTTCCAATCTCTTGGATAAATTTTCAGTTTGGAGATGGCATATTTTCTTAATCCACAGGCATCATACACCTTTGCAGGAAACTTCTGAAACCCTGGGGTCAGTTTCTGATCAGCCAACAGCATGCTCAGCCAACATCTTTTCTAAAGCATTTAGAGGAAATAAAGGAGACCACATAACAAGTGTTTATACGCAAAATGTAAACATAAATGTACAAAGAGGTATTTATTTAAAGAGGTAGCAGCCTTTTGTTGTAAGAGATAGCTGGGCAAAAGAGTTGGACATCTCAAATTTTCTGAGAAAGGATGAATAGTTATCAAAACTGAATTTGAAGTAAAGCAAATGCAGTATTTGTCTATATAGTGAAAACTCCAGATCTCAGTTCACACTGAGGATGAGCAACTTGGAACACAAGTATGCAGCCCATGGAGCTATTTCTGTGAGTGGGTGAAAATGGGTGAAATACATAGTATTTACTCTAGGACACTGAGAACGTGTTATCTACACTGTCTCTGCAGACCTTACAGCTTGCTCTCCTGCTCAGGCTGGACTGCAGCAATGGCAACTTTACTATTTACCTTTTTTTCTCTCATGGGTATGGACAACATCAGAGCCACTCATGGCAGCTTGCTATTCTCAGCCACAAGCCGGGGACTACTGCTTTCTTCTGCACACCAGATAAGTAAGCTGGGACTCAAGTATATGTTGGGGAATAGGTTTTTGAGCACAGAAAGTAAAGGGATTTAGATTAAAATAATTGACTCTTCAAGCATAAGCAGTAAATGCTGGGGATTAGTGTTCCAGGGTTTTTTTTCCCTTTTTGATAAGTCTCCTGTTGTCAGTGTGTTTCTTATTTAATTAATACCACCGACAGTAAATCATTGCCTTGTTTCCAAATTGTGACAGCTTTAGCCACTTTTAGCATAAGAGCTGTTGCAGTGTGAAAGAAAATCCAAACAAATGTATGCTTCAAAATGATTATTTTACCCTAGAGACTTAATTTATACAGAACAGATTACTGGAATACAATAAAATACCCATTAAAACATAAGTCATCAATTTTCTGTTGAGTGAAGCATAACTTAAATTATGAGGATTTAATTATAGTAATGATTATACTGTTGGGGTTGAAAGGTGATTCATGTTCTGAGCTTTATCTTTTTTTTGTGCTTTCTTTTCTGTATTTTTCATTAGATTTGTTCTATATGTTCCCAAAATTCTTTCTCCATAAGAGTAACTGAGTCACTCCACAACCATGACTTCATTCTCCCAGAAGCTGGTTGAATTTTGAAGGTAATCAAATAAGACATTTTCAAAATACAGAGCATGGCTCTGGTTAGTGCAGTAGCTCACACTTGGCACCAAGGGATGTGCAGGGATTGCTCCACAATGGTGTAGCATGTAAGAGGGCCATTTGGGAAACACTTCATACCTACAGATTTCCCTGCCACGGGAGCACAGGAGCATGCTGCCTCCAGCTTCCTTCTTCCATCCAGCTGATTCTTGTCTGGAGACTGATCAGCAGTTTCACTGTGGTTTCTCTGTACAAATACTGCATTTTAGTGCACTTGTCCCCTCTTCCGATTGCATAGCACCCTTATTACTCTTTGTCTGGCTTTGCCCACTGCCTGGAGGGAGTGTTGGGCTGCCAGCACCTATTGTGCAGAACATGTGCACCCTGTAGGAGCCTCACAGCCCATTGCCTTGGCCTCACCTCATCCGTGCAGAGGACAGGGGAAGGAGCTGAAAAGTCATCAGTCACAGCTCAGCCTTCCCAGGGAATGATTTGGCAATCCCCTCGGAATGCAGCAGTAGGCAGCTGGAGAAGGAGGAGCTGTAAGTCTAAAACCAGAGTCAGCCCAGCGTGTCTGCTGGTGTGGGATCACAGGAAACTGATGTTTCAGGTCAGAAGGGACCTCAGGAGGTCTCTTGTGCAGCCCCTGCTCAAAGCAGGGTCAGCTCTGAGCTCAAACCAGATATTTATCTTTGCACTGATCTTTAGTAGCTTTACTACTCTTTGGTAGCCTATATTTTCAGAATCCACATACTTTTAGCATGTTGTGTTTTAGGGGAATGAAGGTGGCTTCCAAACTCATATATGTTGGGACAATCACACATGCCATATAAAAAGTGAAATCAGAAGGTCATCTTTCAGTTCAAAGCTGTATTCTGCATAGGCAAAGCAATCAAATTGACCTATGCAGGATTCCAGTTTTAACACAATAATTTTAATCAGTATTTATATACTGAAAATCCTTCAGTATATAAATGAAAACCCTTTCAATCATGCAAGGCTCAAAATTTGTCCTATGACCCTCAGAGTTTTAGTTCTTGAGGTATTTTCTAATACCTCTTCTGAATACTAAAAACAAAAGTTCCTGGAAGATTCCTGACTTAAAGACAACAGAAATAATAAACTTTTATTTGTAGGATTTTTCTGATTTTTTTTTCATCATGATACAGATATAACAAAAACCAAACACAAATTAGTCATTTTTAGTTGTTCCTAATTAAAATTTAAAAACAAGACAAAAAAAACCGACAAGCACATGAAAATAGTAACTCTGACATGTTTTTTACCTTATTCAAAAATTCAAAATTCTTTGGTTTGATAAGCTATCCTGAGACTGACACTAAGAATATAAGGTAAAAAAGGATGTTCTAACAATGGGCCTTATGTGTCCCTTAAGCCTGCTTGATCCTTTTATCACAATTTGTAAGTGGTGTTGCAAATTCATTTGACTGTATGTCATAAAAGCCTGATGCTGTATATATCTGGTTGCAGTATTATGACACATAATTAAAAAAAAAAAAACTTGAAATAACCAGTAATATCTAAGTACAGAACCAACATGCAAAGAAATCTACAGGCAGTCTGATCCATTTCAGTGTGTACGATGTGTTAACTACATTTGTCTTTCAGCTGCAGTCTTAGTCTTAGTACAAAAATAGAGAGTAATGGGAGCTAAAATCATGTGCAAGCAAAAGGTAATTGAAATTAACTAAGGAGTATGACAAGACAAACAGCTGTACCTAAATAATTGTTATAGCATATATTCAGAATAAATTGGTTGATGTTCTGTTCAGTAAATCTTATCAAATTTTTACCATTCATCACCTCGCCTGACTTTACAAGAAATATAGCCCCTGTACCCTGATAATGTGTTTATGGCAATATCACTCTCCAGACCTCTCTAGATAAAAACCTAAATGAAATGAGGATTTCCAGGTGCTACAAAATTTAATGCAAACATCATCACTTCCACATGTGAGGAGTAGCACATAAGAATGTATTGTCATATGAAGGAAAAATACAGAATAGGAAATATTCATTATTTGCTTGTAATTCTTTGAGGGTATATTCTCCTCTTGGGAATACATAAATATATAATTCTCATGTCTATACCAAGGCAACTTTTTGAATGCATAGAATCCATAAGTCCATTTTTTTCCCCTTTCTTTATTATACCTGACATGTTTTATAGTGTTCATCACTTTCATAATTCCGCTGATACTCTTTCACTGCTTGTCTCAATAAATTTGTTTGATCCACAGACAATCTACAACTGCAGCAGTAAAAGCTGTCAGTGGCTGAGGAAATGTGCCTTCTATAAATAGTAGATATATTTCTCTTTTCTTCTACATTATCCGAAAACTTTTTTATTCTCTGCCACGGCACATAGTTTATTAATGCCAAAATTACAATTTTCTATTTGGCAGAGTAGTTAACAGTGGCACTTTCATAATGGAAAAATAAACTTAATTAATATGTCATTCTGTGTGTTGTACATGGGGAGCAGCTTTGAAACCTTGCTGTGATTGGAATGTCTTCTTAGGAAAGGCTAAAATAAACTCTCTGCAATAAAATTCAGTTGCATTATTTGTACATTTAATTGGCAGGGGAATAAACTCAGATACCAGAAAGAATTTTAACTAGGAACTTGAGTATATTTTCTATTTTTTAACTATTTCAACTCTGGAGACTGTGATTTATTAGGGGAACTTTTACACAACCAAGAGTATGGAAAAGAAACTTGGCAAAGATGAGACTCTACCTTAGTCCTGGTGATTTAAGGATCATAAAACTAAATAGAAACTGTATGTGTGCATGTGTGAGAGTGTATTGTCAAAACTTCACAACCTCTTCCATAATATCTTTGCTTTTCAGAAAAGAATATTAAACTGTGCTAGTAGTTTTTCCTCATTATATCCTTTTTTCTTCACAGGCATTTATCTCTATTTTTATTTTTGATAGGATGATCTAATCTAGAGGCATGCATTATGGTGCATTTTATGCCTTCTGTATTATTACTATTTCATACAACTACAAAGATAATTATTACTTAGTGTAACCTCCATAGTTTAGTCTAGATGGAATAAATTCTTAATTTTAAATCTGGAAAGATCCTGAGAGCCATCTTTTGTACTAGTGCGACAACAAGACTGAATGAGTTGAAACAACTTAATGAACAATGTACTTGCCAGAACTTTATAATACTCTTTACCATACTAAGAAATAGTTTTTTCAATCTCCATGAATTTCATTTGTTCATGAATTTCATTAACAAAATGGTCTATGCCAGTTGACCAGACTGATTAGGATGAATTTTTTTTTATTTATGTAACTTCCTACAAAAAGCCACATGCACTTTGTTGTATGTAACAGTAAATAGCATTCAGTCCACTCACCATACATTACATATTATTTTACTTATCATTTTTTCTGAGCTCTCATTTCTCATAGTATGAACAGCCTTGCAAGCACTCTGCAGTGAAAATGTAAAAGTTAGTACTGAATTCCTTTTTCTTCTCCATTCCCTCACTCACTGCTTCAAATATTTATACTGAAAGCTGTCACATCTACTTGGGCAAGAAGAGGTATTTTTGACATATTTGAACATTGCCTGCTCAAGTAATTTTTTATGAGTATGGGGAAAAATTACATTAATTAATTAAAGTTTCAATTTATTTTTGCTGTCCTATCTAAGGAATTTGTATAAAGGTTTAAGCATACTAAGAAGATGTGGGTTCTGTATCACCAAATGTAGGCATATATGTAAACAGCAGCTGAAAAAATGTTTTTCCCCATGGTCTCTCTTTTGCAAACTCTAATCCCAGGAGAGATGTTGATCAGCAACAACAGTGTCTATGTGAATGAGTGAAAGAATGTATTTGCTGAATGCCCATAGCACTGACCTGCTAGATATTTTCAGTCAGCACAATTCATAGTCTCTCATCCTTGTCAAACTTCCCTGTCTGCTCTGGTGATAGCAGCATGGGGGAACCAAGAGCATTGACAAGTTCTTGTCATCAGTGTATGGCAGAGGCATGCAGAAAAGGTAAGAAATCCCATTTAGTGAGGGAATATTAAAAAATACTAAACACTAAAATACCCTAAACTATATATCAACCTGTCTGTTTACCCAGAACATTCTTTTTTTTTTTAAATTAAACATGCTTTTATCTAGAGGTAAAGTAAATATTTTTAAGCTTCTCCATGAAATCCACTTTGCAGCAGTTGGCCTCAAAGCCAGATAAGACTTACAGTTTTAATTTATTATATAGGTTTATTCTGAATGAATCAGAGGCCTCTTTGATTGCTTTATGATTTATAATTTCTGAACACTTTACAAAAATATCTCAAGAAGAGGACTGGAGACTTCAGAAGCTGCACCAGACCAGAAATCTCTGGAAACCACTGAAGTAGGTTCAAACAAAACTTCATTCCATATCTCCAAGCCACAAGAGACAGTGAAAAGAAAACAAAGCAGAAACAGCTGACTTTCTTGCAGTAGATGGTTCTTTAGTACTTGATAGTTAGCCTTTTATAACTTCATTCAACTAAATCAGAAAATGTTAACTATCAAACTATATTATTAAAAGCATGAGGAGAACTCTACCAAAAAGAAAAAAGTACTTTTAGAGTGACCGTACTGGAGATTTTCAGTTTGCTAAGTGCTGCTTCAGGATTTGAGTGAAATGCTTACATGTCAGATTTACACAGTTATTTCAAAATGCTGTCCATGCCTTGAATTTTGCAACAGGTTTTGCAGATTTCTAGTAACTAGTAACACACTGCCTTGAAGTTAAGGTAGGTCAGGAATGGGAAAGTAGGGAAAGAGATTTCCTTGAATAAATAGCAAGTTCACTGAACACTGAAGGTTTGGAACATCTGAAATTGTTCACAAAATCAAGTCAAATGTGCCAACATATTGTTTCAGATAATTAAAAACATTGAAGGAAAGTAATAGAATTTATGAAACTCTGAATATTTTTCCTGATCCTTATTTAATTCTGCTTTACACAAAGCTCAGAGAAGAGACAACTCAGGCAGAGCCTTAGACTTTTGATTGTTCTACTCCTATGGTTCAAGGATTGCCTACATCAGATGACAGTTTTGCAGGTATCATGTGCTATTTTGATGAAATTTTACTACCATATATGATATATGTGAAATGCATTATTTTAGGCAAGGACAATACATACACTGAGCAGACTGACATCTTAGGGAGTTCTAGGGTTATTAACCCACCTTTCAGAAGAGCTGAAGCTGTCAATCTAGTATGACTGGGTACATTCCGTCAACAAAAGTGTTTCTCGTGATTTTTATTTCCTATTGCAAATTGTGGCAAGAATTTAATGTCATATTCTGAGGACTGAATCACTCAACTCATATAATGCAAGACATATATTTCATATAAAAATAAATTTGCAATATAGCATACTACTCTGAGTTGCTACAGCTAGTCACCATAAAGGAGATTGACTGATAATTTCAAGCCCTCATTCAGCATACAATTTAGTAGGGCATTGTATGATGTCTTCCTTCATCAGAAAAGGGGAGGAAAAACAAGTACAGCAAGGAAAAAATATTACTTTTATTTGCAACCGAGGCTCAAGTAATTATGTTTACAGCATGAATTTCAAAATTTTCTTGCTACCTAAAACTTTAGTCTGCTTTTAATTAAGACTTGCATGTTGGTTGAAAAAATATAGCATATTTGCATAGAAATAACCATGGCAAGCTGAAATCTTAATTTTAAGTCATTTTAATCACTTCCCTGGACTGGTAATTACTTCTAGTTGATCCATTTGAAGTGATACCTTGCAGCAATTGAATAGATTCTCACCAATTGAAGTTTTCCCTGGGACTGAGAGATCATGTGCTTATCGTATCTCTGGGAAGATACTTTTTGTCACAGCCTAATAATTAACAGAAATTTTTAGTCCATCTTGCTTGAGCACCAACAAAATAACCTTAAAATTATTCGTAGCTCTAGGTAAGGTAAATATTTGATGTTATAGTGCTGAATCAGTTTTAGTGATATACAAGTCAGCTCTTGATATATATGCTCTGAGCCTTAGCCTTTAATAGTACTACAGATATTAATGAGAAAGGCAAGGTCAATTCTGCTGCATCTGCTGTTGTTGCTTCATGCTACAGGCAGACAACCTGGCAGAGAGAAACAGCAGAGCATCCAGATAATGAACTCTCTTGAGACTGATGCTTTTCATAAGCTGAAAAACAGAAGATTGCTATTAGCAAGCTTGGTGCCGGAAAAATAATTAAGAATATATTTTGCTGCTAAAATGTCATAAAAAGGTGATAAAACTAATGCTCTTCAATGCAAAGAACCTGTACCGTGGTCTAATTTAAACCTGTAATTCTTTTGCAAGCTGAATACACTAAACATAAATTGGATTCCTTGAGACTTCTTATGAGTTTTATATTTTTTTCCTTCTGAAAATTTCTAAGAAACACAAAAGGGCACATTATAAATTACAAAAAACCCTACATTTTTAACTGTGAAAGAACAAGAAACTGGGTCTAGAAATCTGCTGTTTCTGTGACAATTCCTCACTGACACTGATGTTTTGGGGTCATGTGGAATAACTGTCTAGTGCAGTGTGCCAGAGTTTTTCAGAGCAGATTTACTTTTCTATTAAGAATATACTTTAGCATGAAAACTTCACTAATAGATGGAACATCCAAAGAATAAGTTAATCTAGTGCATTACGCACAGAAATATTAAATCAGCTGTTTTGGAGTACTCTGAAAATATTTGAGAGGATGTATGATGCAGGACTGGTAGGATTTACAGATGGAGAGGTACCTAAAGGATATATCTGAGTCTGTAAATTTTGCAGGGTTATATAATTTGCAATGTTTGCATTCCACTGCAATTCTTGCCCTTTAATCTTGCATTTAGCTGAGCATTTTTTAGGATTACTTCACATATTTTTACTTTACATCTTCACATAGCACAGGCATGAAAAAACCAAAAATGTAGGAAGGAAGTCATATGAACTCAAGTGTTTAATATGGAGGAAGTGAGAAGAGGAAAGGAAATTATGACAAAATGAAATATCTTACATGCTCACAAATGTCTTCAAATTTTCTATTATATTTTTGTGGTTATTTCTGAAAGATATTAAACTAAAATGATTAATTAGAAAAGACATTGCTGAAATATTAGTGGGAGAATTTATGGAAAATTATAAAACAAAATTTCAGAAAATCTTCAGTGCAGAAGAGGATGTTTATGAAAAAGCATATTTATCCCAAGTGTGAATGCTGGCCTGGGGAAAAATCCCAAGCAGCATTTGCATTTTGCCCATCTTACTTTGCCTACATAGCAACTCTTCAAGAAATTAAAATTACTTTTTCCAAAAGTTGGGAAGGAGTAACTCAAAAAGTTTCTGTGGTTTCAGGGAGGCATAGGAGACTGAAAACCTTGCCAGGGAAATCGAGATGAAGAGAGAATGGAAGGCAGAGGAAGGCAGAGGTTTAGGAGTGAGGGGGAGGATGTAGGCAGGGGTTCACATTTCAAGGTTCTTAAAAATAATTAATTTTGCACAGGGACAAGATAGTCCTATACAGTATTTGCCACTGAGGTCTGTTGTTAATGCATGTGTTGCCAAGCGCATGAGAATGAGGATACTGATGGATGCTGTTGGCAATATTTACTTATCTACTTCTATAACTATAGCAATTAAGTTCACATTTCTTTTAGCATACACATTACGACTTAACTCGGTTTTACTTTGATGCAAAAAAAGCTTAGGTTTTTTCTCCTTTTTCCCTCCCCTTTGTTTTTCTATTTTATCTTTTTAGTTTTATATCAGAGATCAAAAGAGAAAAAAAATAATAATACCCATATTTGGAGGGAAGGAACAAGGAAGGAGACAGAAAATCTTCCTTTCCTTTGTGTGGATAGCTTGCAAATTCCAATGGTGGATAGAGAGACAGTAACAATCCTTCTCTCTAAATGCTTGTGCAAGGTGTGCAACATGAAATCCCACACTTGGATTCATAATCTCTAATGTGTTTAGGATGAACCAAATGGAGAAGCTCCATGGAAAAGGCAGGGCCAGACCATACAGACTCCAATGTATCCCAAAGTCACACCTGGGACAGAATTCACACTGGATCTTCTTACACTGGTTTATCTTGAGCATATAGCCCAAGAGATTTTATTTTTCTTGTCTCCAGACTGAAACTGTGCCAATTCTCCTTCTCTATTCTTCAAATAAGTGGCTTGATCAAAGTAACATCATATAAGATTTGCGCATATTTTTTAATTTTCAAAATATTTTTAATATATGGTCACATAGAGTTGTTCAGCACTTGAGTGCTTGGCATTGAATGTTAACTTTGGGGACAGATTCTGTGTACTGTGCAGCAGGAACCACAACTACTGGGCTTCAGCACAAGTGCATTTTATAATAAATACACCAAATGCAATGACCATGATATTATCTGTATTCCTGTTTCAAGCAATTTATGTAAGGTGTGCAGAAAGAACAAGATCAGGTAACAGGTCTGTGTGTCTTCATGCTTAACATGTGAGAACCCAGAACGAGATGGAGGCCTTTGGATGCAAATGTCTTCACAACTTTCATTTACTCAGAAGGGTAAGAATTGGGTATTCAACATCTTTCAATATAGAACTCAGTCCTAAGTATTAGTTGGAATCCTGCATTTTAGCAACATGATTTCCAGATCTCCATGTGGCTTCCCTTTGTCCCCCTGCTCTGTATGCTATTGGTTCATTTTGAAATATGCATCCTGCTGTACCTGAAACGTATTGGTGTGTACCCTTTGCCAATTTTCCCTTCCTCCTCCTGGGACTGGCTCAGAGAGAGTCAGCCCCCCCGCCTTCCATTCCCTTATAAGCCGATGTCTGTATCAGCTCGAGGTCTTCATCTCTGCACTGCTAGCCCTGCTCCCGTCACTGCTTTCCTCTCCCCCTCCTTCCCCTGCAACCCTTTTTCCTTACCCCAAATAAACCTGCCTGGCAGAACAGAGATGCATTCCAGTTCGTTTCTTTGTCCCACTGCATTTCCTGCTGAATTTCTGTGGCTACGAGACTCACGCCACGCCGAGGTGACCCCGGGGCCCGCCCCCACCCCGAATCCGGTGGAGTTACGCTGACCAGGGACCCTGCTCCGGGGGGGAGCCGGCTCGTGCCGCCCTCCCAGACCCTGCCAGATCATTTCATTCTTCCTTTTCTCTGTGTGGAGTCAAGGTACTCCAGAAATAGCCTATTTTAATATTTTTTAAAAAGCCCATTTGAACGGGATGACTGGCTTCACCTGCTTGTGTCAAATGGAAACAGCTAATTAAAGAAAGTAATTGCAACAAATTACTTCATCATAAATAAAACAATTGCAGGGCAGTTACATTCTTCTGCATTATCCAGAAAGCTCTACATACTACTTTTCCTATGCTTTTCCATTATATAAGAAATTATTTGAGGGAGGAACAAAGAAATTATTAGAAGTAATAATGTTCTCCCAAGAAAAATGGATTTTAAAAAAATAATAATGATCCCTCATTTAACTTTTGATTGTTAGCAACAACAATCTAACTAATGCCATAATTCTATGCTGCATTTTAGCTCCAATTTGTCATTGGTTAAAAACTGAAATGACTGTAAATTATCTTTAATCTTGTGGAAGTGGTACATAAAAAACAATAATAATGAAAATAATAGCTTTAAGTTAAAAAGAGATCCCCGTAGATCTTCATTACATAGAAATGAAATATGGAGTTGGAGAGCTACATGAAATTCTTAAAAAGGCTTGTCTTGATTTTCAGTTCTAGAGACTCATATGTAAAACAAGACAAAATGTGCATTTTCTATCAGCCTTCTTAATCATCATAGTAGTTACTGTTGGCTAGACAAGTACTTATGAGTTATGGCATTGCTGTCGGCAAAACTATTTATCTGTATGACACTTTATGTCACTTTTGAACTTCAGCTTGACATCCATGAAATTACATTTTCATCACAGTGGAAGATCAAGCTTTCTGTGCTGACTCACTTGGGTCAACATTTTGCAAATGACTGGATTTACCACTTGAACCATAAACCCTTTGTGAACAATTTTGTGCATTGATGTCTGATAGCCTAAAGCACAGTTCATAATTTCTGAGCTAAAGAAGAGGTGTCAAAGCAAAATTAATTTCTTTTTTGCATATCAGATTATTATATACTACTCCAACTCACTTTCTCATGTGGTGATTGTTAAATGTCTCACATACTGTTAGATTAGATGAATTTGCAGACACTCTAAAACTACCTAATTCCCTCAGGACTTATTTTTAGTGTCTTTATAGTCGTTTGAAAGATCAACTGCCCCAGTAGACAAAAAGCTTTTAATTGATAATAGATTTTTTTCCTGGTGGGAAGTCTTTGGCTTGATTTCCAGGTAGTGTTTACAAACTCAGCAGAGGTGTGAATTTCAGATGAGTGTGCAAAATAGAAAAGCTGCTGTTTCTTTCAGTTGTCTGGAGTGATTGGTGGAGTTTCATCTGTCTGATCATCTGCAGCTTAGGGATGAATGAGATGTAACACACACCTGGATGGCTGATCTCAAAAGAGCAATAGCCCATTTTGCCCTATATGCCCTGCTTATCTGAAATGCTAGCTCAAAGTCTGCACAAATCTTTTGCATTAAGAACTTTTATGTAAACAACTGCAGGTCTTGTCTTTTTTGGATGACAAAATATTTTCAGTAAAACAAAGCTGCACCGAAAAATTTTATCCAGGCTTTTTGAAAGGTTTCCCTCACAAGAAAATTGGTTACACAAGCTTAACCACAGCCCAGGGGAGGATATCAGGTGACTGCCTAGGATTCCTTTAAAGCTTACGCAGGTTGGATGTTGGTGGAAGTTTCAGAATCCCTTGGGCTCTAGTTTAGCCCAGAACAACTCCATCCTCCCAGATAAACCAGTCTTGCTGTTGTTCGCAGATGTTTTGTGGAACTGATATTCTAAGACCACCAGCATGAGTATCTTTTAGGAAAGCTTCAAGTGCTCCAGTCATTGGCTCCTGCAGGCAATGTATTATCCAAGAAACAGGAATGACCTACAGTAATATCTCATCTAGAGCTCTATACTAAAGAACAGGAGTAGGCACTATTCTATCCATTAATCCACTGCACTGTACTGTCACTGTGTATGATGTGGTTTCTACATGGATATGCCAAGTAAATCTCAAGCTCGGGGTTTATTTTCAGGCACGTCCTGTCTGGATGTTAATCCATCCTTACAGGGTTGTGCCCTATATTCATAGCTAGGACAGTGTTAAAAAATCAATGATGTGTTGGCTACAGCTGAGCAGTGCTGCAAAGCATCAGGGCTGTCTTTCCCACCCACATCCCCAAAGGCCAGAAGGCTGAGGATGAGCAAGAGGCTGGGAGAGGATACAGCCAGGACAGCTGACCCAGCCTGACCAAAGGGATAGTCCATACCATATGGTGTCATACCTAGCAACATAAGCTAGGAGAAGGAGGGAAAGAGAGGTGGCAGACTTTTGTCTTCCAATGCAACCACTACCCGCAGAGAGGCCTTCCTTCCCAGGGACTGGCTGGACATCACCTGTTAACGGGAAGTAGAGAATAAATAATTTTGTTTTCCTTTGCTTCTGTGTGTGGTCCTTTGTTTGTTTTGGTTTTTTATACTAATCTGTCTTTTCTTTGACCCATGAGGTTTTAATCTTATTTTCTTCCCCGTCTTGCTGAGGAGGGTGAGTGATAGAGCAACTTGGTAGGCACACAAGGGCCACCACAGCTACATGCAAACTCACTTCTTTATTGCATTCTTAGAGGCAACTGGCAACACATCAGAGAACACGCTGTGTCTTCTCCAGGCATTTTGTACAGTTTATGAAGGTATAAAACTTCCATTTCCCTTGTGGTTTTTTACATGCCAGTGCAAAGAAAGTGAAAAATGAGCTGCCAGATGCAAGCATGAAGAGACATTCTAAACATCAATAAACTCAGTTTCCATCTTCTATAGGTGAATGAAATGAAAATAGCTTCCCACCGATGTAAAGCTAGGGATGACTTGAATGAAAAGAAATAAACAGACCTCTTGAAAAAGAAGTAGAGTTGGGAGCTAATTTGATATATAAGACTGGGCATGATCAGCAAGGAAAAATTATGAAATAGATTGTGCACACAAATTTGTCTTCCATGCCTTATTGTCATGCCAGGACAGATGATTTGAGGATACTTATTCAGGATTTGGGTTCTGGCTCCCTTCCTTCCTTTTCACACACCTATTGCTGGATGTCAAGTACTCCTGGAGAACTCAGGGTCTGTAATCCAGGCTTCCAATCAGTGATGGGCTTTTCCTCTGTGTAAGTACAAGTCATGGTACTGCCTCAAAGTGGGTCAAGTTAATCTTCCAGAATCCTTTTCCCTCTCAGTCATAAAGCAAATAAAGGTATTCTCCTCAAAAAAAAAAGATTCTACCCCAAAAAAAAAAAAAAAAAAAAAGGGGATATACAGGCCTATCGTTCTGATTAATTGTATAGGATGTTTTCTTCACTGCTGTCATTCCTGTATCTTCTTTGACCTTCGAGGATACCCACATTCCCTAATACCCTTGAATTGGCAAAAATTAAATCATCAGGCTGAGGCAAGTCTTTTTGTCACTTGACAGATGGTATTGGGAGTGTTCTGTGCAGTTTTGTGTAAATCAAAATTTATATTAATCATAATTATATTGTAAATAATATTAATATTATAATTTTAACCAATAGGCACTTTCTATTTTGTTATTCTTTCTGAATAACTCTCTTTTTCATATAATACAGGATCCCTTTTTTCCTCATGCAGTTTTAGCAGAAGCCATTTGCACCCTTACAGCTTCACATTTAATCAAATTCAAAGTTGAGAATTTCATTTCTCATATCAGTGAAGCTTTCTGAAATCTCCCTCCTCATTTCTAGTAGCTATGTCAGGAACAGTAAAATCCATATCATGTGGTTGCCTAAAGTTTCTTTTCTCCCCCCCACTTGCTAGAAAATTCAGTTTTACCATTCAATTTGTTGCCTGATCAATTAAACATTCATAGATTCTTTGCAAGCTCTATGCTGTAATCCACAGATTGAACCAAGAGCATCATTTATTGTCTGTTGTTTCTCCACTGATTTTTCACTTCTTTCTTCCCCCAGTTTGCTGCAGCTTCTTAAAAGATTGATCTTGACGTCATGCATGAAAGGTTGCTCCTCATGATGAAAGCACAGGGGCATTGTTGACTGCTGTGCCAGATTGAAGCTAATCCGTTGTCTAGGTTCTGACATATATCGTCTGTACCTGGTTTAGAGATGTAGTTGAGGTTATGTGGTGATGATGATGGTTCCACTTGCTGTTAGCAACAGCAGTCATCACAATTAAGTGTCCAGTCAGTCTGTCAGCAGCAGTCTCTAAAGAACTTTGTTTTGCAAGTAAAGTACACTCAGTCACTTAATACATTTTTTAAGAGTTCTGTAAAACAATAGTGCTTTGATTTATGTATTTCAGATACATCCTCAGAAACAGTTTATGTTTTCATTTAAAAATTTGTAATCACTAGTTGCTTTGCGAGAAAGTTATTCTGCAGGATGCCTCCACATCAGCTATTCTTTTTTCTAGACAGCTATTAAGAACTATGAAGTCACCGAGTGTGAGTTTTCTCTCTTACTGGATGTCAAAAAATTGCATCTTTTTGCTCAGTAGTTAAATTAGTAACTGTTACATACTGTGGTAGGCTTCAGTTATGGAAAATCCTGCCCTTTCCTGAGCTATCAAAGATTTATTTTTGCTTGTAATATTCAGACTAGAGCTTGTGCAGTCATACATTTTCCCTAGTACTCCTAAATTAAAATCACATCACAGTTGTTGCTTTCTTCCCCTCCAAAGTAAATAAGATATGAAGGAATCACATGTTGTCAGTGGGATTTAACAAAATACAGAATCCTTTACAGTGCTAAGCTGAGATGTGAACATGAAGTGTGCTTGCTATTGTACTTTATGGAGGCTCACAGCACCTTTCCTTGTACCTGCTAATTAAAGTCACTATTGCATTCTAAATTCACTCTCAAGCTCACTGCATCCTAACTTCCCTATCTAGATGGTCTCTAAACACATTTGCTGTTACTTTATGCCACCCCTAGATACATATTTGAGACTGTGACTGAAAATGGAGTGTCTTTGTTAGATGACAAATGTTAAAATATGCATAGAAGGCAAAATCATTTGGATTCAGGACATGAAAAATGTCAGTGGATATTTTCATTATTTCATCACACTGCAAACAAAATGGAAATTTTGCTGCTTACTTTATTTTGATGGATTTGGTTTCCAAACAGTGTTCTTCTCGTCCCTTTAGTGTGAATGATTCAATTCCCTTTTATGAATCTGTCAAAAGGTGCCTTGCCAGCATCACACACTCAGGCTAGTGGCACCCAGCTAGTGGTGACTGAACAGGGGACAGGACATGGACAGTTTGTTGTCCACCAGGCTCCCCAGGTCCTTCTCCACAGAGCAAACAGAACATTTTGGGAAGCATTATATTTGGGTGGAAATTAATAGGTGCATATTAACCTTCATAAGCATCTAATATTGGGGTTTACTTCTTGTATTGTGATTCGTCTGTTGCACTGCAAGTATTGGTCTTGCTTACATGGTTCAAACCACTTTGATCCTGGTTTGGTTTAGTCTACACAGACTGAGCATTTTTTGCCTGGACAGCCATCTGGTGTAGGAGGCAAACTGCTTCCTGCTCCTTATTTTAAAGAAACAAATGGTTCCTGCCTAGGGCAGGAGCTAGACCCCCCAGTGCAGCTTTCTGCTCAGTTCTTATTTTAACTATTCATAACAGTAAGAGCTTTTAATACTGCTGACTCATTAATAATCATGTGAATTCATTTTTACCCTTCTATATACTGAGGAGAAGTGAGTTAAATCCAAGTGCAGCCTAAGAAGCTGATAAACCTGATTTTTGGAGTAATTACATGCTTTAAAATGGAGGACTACACTTATGAAAAGTAATGAGGTCAGATCAAGTCATGGCCTGATATACTGTGTGAAACATATGAGTATTTAACTTCAAGATAACACTTCTGTGTTAATTCAGACAGAAAGGTTTTCTTTTACAGCATAGTTAGCTGATGTTCAATAAATAAGTTTTTTCATAAATATAATATATATACATATATTTCTGGGCTGCTGAATATCATGAGTAATATTATTTACTGTCAGATTAAAAAGTATTTCTTAAGTACTTAAGCACAGGCCTTTGATATGAAATTTCCAACTGGGTGATTCCTCTGGTAGCCAGGAGATTTTTCCTCTCTGATCCTCTATCCAGATAATTGTGACCTTAACAAAACCAAATGAGGCCATATCCAGGTTGACCATTTTTCATTCTTTTGGGTGATATCTGTCCTGAATGACAGTTTTAACCCAATTACTATACTAATCAATTTTTACCTGTCATTCCTATTCATCATTAAATAATTTCATTTGTTCATAGTTTTTAGAAGAATGCTTGCTGGGGAAGGCCAGGTCAGGAAAAGGCCCAAAGCCTGCAGCTCTGCTGTAGTTTCAAGTCCCTGCAGGATATCCAGGCAGTGAGGTTGAGGAAGCTGCTGGTCTGACAGCAGAAAGAGAAAACAAGACAAGTCAAAGTAGTAGAGAGAATGGAGGTATTGGAGAGAGAATTAAAGAAGGGAAGGAAATGGGACCTGGGCATGGAAGGGGAATTGATCAGGCTGGAATAATGGGAGGTTGGAACAGGGATTTTTTTTTTTTTAGAAGACAAGAACAGGAAACTGAAAGTGGGACAAAAATGGAGCAAGAAACACAAGGGAAATGGGGAATGACAGTCACTGAGTAGCTTACGCTCTGACTTGGCAGAAAGCTATGAGCATGACCTGCATGCAAGTGAAGATCTCAAGCCAGCAACCCAGAAAATAAAGAAAAATTAGAGCATTTAATCTGGTTAAGTCATTTGCTTTATATCATATAGGAGGCCTCTACCTGCCAGAGTTAAAACACCCATGTCTTCAAGGCAGTGTGTATCTGCCCTCCTCTGGCTACTCTCTTCAAAACTCTTGCTTTATTCCATACATGTCTTTCAATTATTGCTAAAGATGAAACTAGAATATTTTAGAAAATTACTGCATAATCTTCAGAGTTCCAGCCATCCTGTGCACTAGTTAAAGGGGCAACTGTGCAAAAAAAATTGTGATTATGTAATCAAAGGCTGCATGCAGAAGTATATAATCTACTGAGAAAATGAATCTAACTGAGGAGTTTTGTATCTTTTGAATCCTTCACCTTGCAACCTCAATAATTTATCTTCTTACTGGGAAGCTTCTTGTCTGAAGTTAAATGTATGTGTTACCCCAGAAGCCCCAAAGTGTTTACAACATAAAAAGGACAACTGCTGGTACAAGGATGTGGTCATGTACAGTATCACAAATCTAGAAGTCAAGCATATGCTGAAATGCTTTCTTCACCACTTTGGAGGACTGGCCAGCTGGCAGCTGTCAGGACAGCTTTACAGGGCAATGGATGTCTTACCAGAGTTACTGCTGATCATGGTAAAACAGGCAGCAGATGATACCTCAGAGAGAAAAAATAACTAAATTGGAAGGTGTAAGGCAGGCAAAAAGTAAAAGGAACTAAATTCTAAAACATTTGCAACAGGACTCGAGGGTGAGGACAAGGGCTTTGACTTTGATGTGGGGGAACAGGAAAAGCAAGTGCTTAATCACCCACGCAGCATCTTATAGCTGTCCTGGTCTTCATACAGATATTCATACATTCTGACAATTTGGTTAGCCCTTCAATTAATGACATTTTACGAGGAATCAATTGTATCTCCAAGTTCTCATATTTTATGTAGATTTTAATTACTTATTAAACACTTGCAGTCTTGCTTGGACTATACACATTGAAAAATAATTTGGCCTTTCTGAAATGAATAATTAAAAATAACTTTGCACAGAATTTCCTACCAGATAAAAGAACAGGAAAACCCTGATGTTTCTCTCTGCTGGGGGACGGCAGGAAGCGGTGGCCTCACAAAACGAGGTCCCCCCCAGCGCATATCTTCACCAAGTCCGGGCTGGGTGGCCCCCGGGGTGCACTTAGCGTGGCATGGGTCTCCGGCCACTGAAATTCTAGCAGGAAATGTGGAAAGACAGAAGGACGTACTTGACCCCATCTCCGTTCTGTCAGGGAAGTTTATTTAGGGTCTTCGGGGGGGTTGGAAGGGAAGGGAAGAGGGGGAGGAAAGCAGGGAAAGGTTCGAGGGGCTGACACCTCAAAGATGGAGACCACGAGCTTACGCAGGCATCAGCTTAATAAGGGAAGAGAAGGGGAAGGGATTGGATCCCCCAGAGCCAATCCTTGGAGGTCTGAAGGGAAGACAGGCAAGGGAACACACCAATAGATTTTGGGTAAGGTAGGGTGCATATTTCAAAAACAGCCAATAACATACAGGGCAGGGGAACAAAGAAAAAGCCATATGGAATCCAAAAAACCCACATCACTACAAAGCTCCTGCCTCAATAAAGTGTTAATATCCTGGGGTAGGGTAAATTTTTATTTTCCAAAGGTTTCTGGTTTTCCCAAGATACCTTTTCTTAAATTTTCCTTCAAAATTGCTTCTTACATAAAAGAAGAAAATTTTCTTCAAGACTTATCCAACTGTAGTTTTTCCTAGAACTAGAGTTCCTTATTTACTGATGGTAGTGTTCTGCTGTGCAGAAGTTAAGCACAGTGACAAGTGTCTCTCAGCCCCCAGATAAGGAGGTTGACATGGTATTCCTGTGCTGAGATGGCAAAGTAGAGCCCATGATTCAAGAGGATTAGTACAAACATTTGCAAATTAATGATTACTGTCCTGGATAATCCAAAAGGGTTTTGTATTCCACATCCATCTGTGCCCAAAAGTGGTGCTGTCTCTCTAAGACGCAGGGAGCCCATAAGGTTTGGGCAACTTTGTAACTAGTGACTATTACTGTAATTTTCACCTGTTTCAGTTTCATTTTTGTAGTAAACTGTTATGTTTTCACTTACATCTAGTCTTATTCGTCTCTCCTTATTGGTGGAAAGGGATTGGTTAAAGCTAAATGGAAAGTAAGTAATTTTAGAGCATCCACCTCTAAAAATGTCTTAAACCAAGACAATTACATATCCCTGTATGAACTCAAATTAAAAAAGAAATGCTGGGCTGGGACGAAAAATTGAGATAATGGGAATAAATATCTGAGGATAAAATATAAGGCATACAAGTGTCTTCTGATCTACATTTGCAAGTGATTACTCATTTTGCAAAAGAATTAATTCTAAATGTTAGACATTGATGAAATTCCAAGGCAAAAGCGACATTCAGAAAATGCAATGTGAAAAAAAATTGGTCTCCAATTATTTTGATAAATAAAAGTGTAGGGAAATTTAGGCCAATATTTAATGAAATTTATTCATACATTTTGTCTGCCATTTTAATTCAGATATTACTTTTGTGCCTAGAATATGTAAGTGAACTATATCTGATGCTGAACGGAAATATGATAAAATGTCATTTTTGATCTTTTGTTGTTTGGATTCAGGATCTATATTTGTCAGGAAACATTGTTATAATCAAATAGAATATATATTTGATAAATCTTTCTCTGGAAAACTATTCATATCCTGATTTTCCTAGTGTTTTTGTTCAGGAAAAAAAAAATTCCAAGAAGAATTCAGGGCTGCACTGTTCAGATAATGTTAATCAATACTATTGCAATAAAATATGTCAGGATGGAATGAAAGACTTTTAATAGGTTGAAAACAAATACTCAATTGGTCTGGAAATGAAAAAATAATCAGTAAGAGTGCAGAAAAGCACCATCTTTGATACTAAATAGTGGAAAGGGTTAGGGAAATGAGGAACAGTAATGCAGCTTTTATATTTTTGTCTGCTATTATCTCATTTAGTAAGTATAGATAAGCAATTTGTACCTTCTTTATTCTGATCAATCCAGCTTTTGCAGTGACTCTGTACCACAGTGATCCTCCACTGCAAAAATGCAGAGCATGGTTTATTTGTTTTATAAATATTAACAGACACAATGTAACTTTTTCAGAAAAATCTGATTTTATTTGTTTGCTGTAAATCACAGTCATAACCTCGGGAGTACATTTTCTTAGTGACAAACACAGAGAAATTCAAGGGCAACTTATTATTTTGTACAATATATTGAGCAAAGCTTTCCTTCCAGCTCAATAAAAATGATGTATACTAATATCTTACTTTGTAATTAAAGCAAAGAGACAGACATAACTGTACAAATCTTATGGACCCACATTACTGGTTTTCTCAGCTGTTCTATTTTCTTTTTATTTCTCTCTTGAGTTGTTTCCTTAATGATGAGATTTGTATTGATGATCATTTCTCATTAATATGTTATGCAAAATTATGAGTATATGAGTGGTTTTTTCCCACTATTTTATTTCTGCATAAATGAATTAATTTTTTTATGCAAAGACAGCTGAAAATTGATATGACTGCTAGAATGGGTGAATAATGTTCAATATCTATATTAATTAAAGTTTATATCTCAGTTTATACACTGCCTGTAGCAGGCTGCAAAACATATGTAAATGTATGTAAAACATGCATTTATTTTTAGCTCTATAACCCATTTCTCCAAGTGACTTTTGCTTGTGATTCATTTGTAAATAGCTTGTTAAATATCTAACCCAGGAAATTTTGTTTTGTTCCACTCACAGGATAAATTTCTGTTATTTGAATAATTTCATTTCTGCGTTTGGTTTTCCAGTGTAAATGCGCCTTTTTTCAGTAAAAATTTTTATATAAATAATTTCCATTAAAATAGAAATCAAGTTTAATCAAAAAGTGCATATATAAACACATAAAAATACATTTAGCACGATTGTGCAGTGGAATATCTGTGAGCAGATTACATTTCCTAAATCTCATTAATTATTGAAAAAAAAAATAATGTTGATGACTTTTTAATCTACAAGTGTCTTGTGAAGCTTTCTCTGTGATTATATAAATAGTAAACAAAAAAATGTGTGTCTACTGACCAGCAAAGTAGATATGCTTTCCAGCACACCATGTAGTCCCATTTTAATTTTGCCCTGGTTTATCCACACAAGCACCTTTCATGCTGATACCAAGCTACAGAAGAGAAAGCACAGGGTGTGCCCCAGCGTGGACTCAAGTCAGGACTGTTCATGAGAATTAGAGACATAGAAGAGACTGCTGGGCTAGGTGTGATCTCCACTGCTTAGCTGACATTGCTCAAGGTAACATTGTGCTTTTTCTTTTCTTGCCTAAGCATGAAATACTTCTGGTGTAAATATTCATGTTTTAAAAACTGTTCAGGTCTGGCCTGTCTTAACAGCTGGTCTGCCTTAACATACCTATGAAGGTCTTTGAAGACAGATAAGAGGAAGTATTTTTGCTGATACTGCAAGACAGCAAGCAGCTGGCCAGAGAAAACCGGATCTTGCCCAGAAGTAGAAGATGGCTTGTTGGCCAAAGAAAACAGGAAATATTGCCCAAAGAAGGGAATTCCTTGCTGGTCAAGGAATATAGGAAATATTGCCCAAATTAGTAAATCTGCATATACCAATCATATAGTTCATGCTTAGTTTTGTTTATCACCTATAGCCAATTGTATACTCTCATAGCACATGTACAAACCATATATAGAACTTTCGTGTTGCGTGTACAGAAGGTAAAAAGCTTTAAAAGAAGCACTGCTGAAGATTAAAGTGGGACAACTTTCTGCATCACATTGGTGTTTATGTCGTACCCATCTCGCATGGATTTATTAAACCCTGACAAAAAACACCGCACACTTCATAAATGTAAAGTTAAATTTATACATGTACTTGCAGAAAAGTTCAACATTTAACTATCAAATAGTCAAATAGTAAAATATTCAGGGGAATCAAATAACGTAAAAGATGAGTATTGATAAGCCAAATAATTTTTTAAAGTTTATTGTTAATGTTTGCTGTTTATTGTCACATGATAGTGGCTGTGAATCTAAGGAAATCCTCTAATATCACCTGAGCATTTTTATCTTAAGGACATCTCCCCACAGATCCTTGCAAAGTTTTTTCCCTTATAATCTTGTCAGTGTGTTTGGAATACTGCTGCAGTTTAAAGATGGTCCTCATAATCAGCCGTGTCTTGCTGTTGTCTATTTGACTGCTTAAAAGAGCAAAACCAAATCGTGGAAAAATAAAGAAGTATCATTTTTAGACTTGCATCATGCAGATGTTGCAAGCACACAGATTTTTTTCACTTTGATTTTATGCTGGAATTCATTTACTGCCCTGAATGTACTCAGAGATACTGACAGATATTCAGGATGTGGGTATTAGCACATCCAAACACAGAGAGGTCAAGCTGAGTGCTACTTCTCTCAGCTGGGAATTGGCATTGGGACCCGTGGATACACAAAGACGTGATAGAAAGGTGGCAGGAGTTTCTGGCAGGAAGAAGCATCTGTTTATCAGTCTGTTGAGTGCAGAATTTGCCTTCTTAATGACTGGATATGGATAACTACCATTGAGACATGATATCCAAGTATGCTGCTGCAAAGTAATAGCCCTGTTTAAGTGTCTTTTTCTCCCCTTCTCCAAATATTGCCTGGATTTGCGAATTAAAATTAATATATTAGCTGGAAGCACTTGCTTTGTCATCTTTGGTGAGGAGGGGTTCATATTTGTAATCTTGGTTTATTGTATCAGTTTGTGCACTGCACAGAAAACTGCAGAGAGGTACTCGTGGGAAGGAGGAATGCAATGACCCTCTTAAAAGGGCTTATTAACATTATCTCATCGGATATGCAGTTCTTCCATTTCTTTGACAGTCTGCCTGTTGGCGTTCCTGCCGGTGTTGCCAGCCATTCCTCAGAGCCACCCGCCCACACTCAGAATGTGTTGTTCTGCCAGCTCTTGCAAGGAGTATTCCCCCGTAGAGAATAACTTCCTTGTTTAATCTACAACAGTGGTAAAAATGTAATACCATCCTAGGTCTTAGGAGCTCTTGGATTTTAGTTCTACTTCAACCAAAGAGGAATCTTATTTTCAGGATCAAAAATAGAGAGACAGATTTCAGAGTAAATTTTATGTTCCATTCTAAGAGTGTTTAAATTTTGTCCTGTCCAAAATTAGAGAAATCCACTTGCTCTTTTTTTTTACCATTATGTTGTAATGCACCACCCAAGATCCAGCCACTATGTCTTCATCTATTTAATCTGACAAGCCACATATAAAGATTCAGTTCAGTGTTTATCACAGTATGAAAGTTATAAAGCTCTGAAAAATGTGGTTTCAAACATAATAGAAATGGTGACATACCCTAACCTATT
This sequence comes from Grantiella picta, assembly GCA_013397955.1. Classification (NCBI taxonomy): domain Eukaryota; kingdom Metazoa; phylum Chordata; class Aves; order Passeriformes; family Meliphagidae; genus Grantiella; species Grantiella picta. The sequence goes on from VZRM01004850.1 coordinate 3,888,826, forward strand.
GTGGCAGTAACAACACTGCTATCATATAAAAAGTTACTAAGACATATCGGCAGTCAGGGCTGCTTGCACTGCTATGATTGCTCTTTTTATAGGTATGGTAATGCATCTCAGTTTCCAAGTATCACATGTTGGCAAATGAGGGCATAGTAGTCAGGAAATATTCTTCCACGTGAAAAGACTTTTTTATTTGTATCTTAAAACACTGGTAATGACATTTCCTGAGCTGCAAGGCCAAGTCTAGGAGAAGCTATCAGTCCAGTCGGTGTTAGTTTTATCTCTCATTTTAGGAAGAAAAGTGCTGTTGAGAAGAAAATTAAGGATGGAGAATGCCAAGTTTCAAGGTATAATGTCTTTTCTCCAGAAACAGAGAAGGAGCTTCTAGAATATGTGATGCTAATATGCAAAATACTGCCAACATACCAAAAGTAAGGTGATAAAGAGGATACTATAGTTAAAATGTCAGCATTATGTTCACTGGGAATAGAGCAAGAAATATGTAGGTGGAGAAAGGAGGAATATAAAAATCTGTTCTTATGTATCTTGCTGGTGAAGTGAATTTTTCAAGGTTGCTTTCACCTAAAGATTACCTAGGGCTGCATAAATAAGTATGCAACAAGAAATTAAAAAAATAATGAAATTAAAAGAATAGTAATAAAATAGTGTAATTACTCAGGTGCTAGAGAGCAAAAGAAAGAAATCTACCAAAGAGTTGGGCATTTCAATAAACATTTTGGCATACACATATAGAAAGTCTCCAAGACTACCCACCCACAGCTAAATAAAAGAGCCCAGAATGCTACAGTCATTCTGCACAGTGCTGAGTCCTGGGTGTCCTCCAAGTCCATGATAATAGAACCTTGTGCTTCTGAATCATGGTTCTCACTCCTGCTGTTTTCTTAAGGTTAAAGGTCTGAAATATTTTAAGGGTTAATTTACAGCCCCACGTAGTGGCATGTTAGCAGTGTGAAACTGATGGTCCCTGCTTTTGAGGTGTGTTGTGTTTTACTCCACTAAATTAGGGATTTAGAGGCACTAGAGTTGTTTGAGAAATTCCTGGAACAGTTTTGGAGACCTGTCCTTAGAGGAGAGAAGCAAAACATCATTCAGCCTCACGCATATTGATCTTGGATAGGGTCCCTGTTGTATAAAATTTCCCAACCCTTACCCAGCCATGTCTCAGAGAGTGCTAATTGACCTGGGTCATTATCATTCCGGTTGTGTGCAAGATGCTGGGCACCAGGGATGATCCGAGTCCAGCACTCTAGCTCATTCCTACTTGCTTTTTACAAACAGGTTTGTTTTTCTACAAACATAGTTTAAAAATCTAAAGACGTGACTATAGTTGCAAAAATAATGGAATAACTGGCACACAATCCATGACTAATTATTTAATTATTTTTCTACGCTTCTCCTGTATGTCATCTTTTTTCCTGTGAAACGTTTATCTGTCTTCATACAATGTCTTGCCTTCTAGAAAAATTGACCAAATTTTTCATCCAAGGTCTCGTTCAGTCATTATCTCCCATTTGAGCTGTGGCTATACTTCAAGTTTCAGACCATCATTATCTTTCATGGCCCTAATGAATGTTCATTGGTATTAGAAAGCTACATTAGTTTTTGTTTGCCAGTCACTGAGAGTAGTGCCATCAACAACAAAATTATGCCCTCCAGCAAACACTCAAACTGAAGAGTAGGAGGTACTGTGTAACAAGTCTTCACCACTGTGTCATTCATATTATTACAAGTGGGTCTGAATTTTTTTAATTTCTAAGCTTCCTCACAACAAACAATAATTATTTCCACAGCAAGAACACAATTGCAGGATATACAGCGGGTTAATTATTCCATAAGTAATTTTTTCTTCCAAGGCACAATAAATACAGTGAAAAATAAATGTAAGTCGACAGTGTAACACATCAAAGTAGCAGCCCTTACAAGCAGTTTACATGGGGCCATCAGTCCTTCTTCCAACATTTGCGAAGATCCTACTGACACAAATCTATAGAGAGAAAAGATATTCCTTCTCCACAGCTCTAAAACTCTGTCAGTGCACCCCAAAGCTGGTGCTAGCTCATTTTTAGTATTGTAAACACCTGTGAATTCCTGAACTTGTGGTAATGAATCGTAAAATGAAAGTTATGCAGAATTATATTGGCAGCATGGAAGATGTCTAAAATCATCTTTGATGTCTCATGCTTTCTCTTTTTTCTCTCTGTTTCCTCCTTATGGACAAGGCTATAAATCATGATTTTTTTCTGCAAGACAAATCTATTCGAAGTTTTTCCACAAGCCACCTAACCAAAAGCAGACACAGCCAGATCAGGTGACATGTGAAAACAAATTTTGAAGGTGAGGTATAGAGACTATTACTAATTGCATTCCTGAGGAATTTATGTCCTTACCCAAGGCCCATCTTTCAGAGAAAGCAGTAAGTATAAACCTGTGTAATGTGACAGGAAAAAAAAAAAAAAAAAAAAGGATCAGTGGAAAAGAAAATAAGCTTTTTAAAGAGAGGGACTGGAAAAAACATTTTGGCCATTCAATACAGAAAAAGAGTAGGGCTTGGTGAAAGAGAGGGAAAAACAGGAAAGACAGTATTTGAACCATATGAGTTGACAGGAAAAGATTAAATATACCATTTTACTGTCATCTTCTATAATTTTACATGTTGATTTTTCCAATTATATACAAAGGACATTGTCCAAAATTTGCAAAGTACTGGGAGTATGAAAGAAAGGAATAAATTTTGAAATCCTTAAAGAACAGGCATCTGCTGATGACGAGAGACTCCTCTCCTCACTCCAGAGCTGGGCAGAGTGACAAGCCACCAAGAAGAGAATAGCTCCTGCCAAGCGTGCACAGCAAAGCTGTCAAACAGCTGCACATCCCTGATGACCAGCAGGTTCTTGTGCAAAACCTGATTATGACTCAAGAGATGGTCTATGAACCTAAAAAAGAAGAAATCTCAAATACTTCTGAAGTCACAAAACTGGAATTTACTTTCAAAAGACTTAGACTGAAAAATTTTTCTCACTTTTCAATAATTTGAGCTGCTATTTCTCATTCTCAATCCCTGAAGGCAAAATGGCCTTTTCCCTCAGGAGGAACATCAATGTAATTACCAAAAGGTAAACTGAGCTTCATTTGTAATTTTGTGTTCAGATAGAGCAAAAGCTTAAGGAACTGAGATCTGACAGTCTTTTTTTTCCACTGATCCTCCATCTCAACTTTAATATATAAATATATGATGAGTCTACAGACATACATAAACATATGTATTTCTATATGCACACAGACACACACATTGTCCTGCCATTATGCTAAGGGACATAAAAGGAACAGTTTGAACATCTGATCCAATCTACTTTTCTTTCTCTTCTATATATATACTGAGGCTCCCAAACGAGATTTTACACACTTTCAAGATTTACATCTTTTTTGAGTTTTCTTCTTTTGCCTTCTTTTTAATTTGCAATTAGCACCAACATAGCCTGCAGAATGAATTTGTCTTAGCGATGTAATTACGTGGCATGTACTTAAAATGAAATTAAGTACTCCTACAATTTATGATGGAGTCCTTTGACCATTCCTGTGTAAGGCTAGTACAAGTAAAGTCAAACAACCTTTGATAAAAGCAAATAGGTCCTGTTATGTTCTGTTACAGATTTAAATCAAGTAGCTCCTTTGAAGTGAAGGATTTATATAGACATAAAATCAATATAAGAATCAAAATCCAAGCCTATAAAATGTAAATTGTGTCCAAAATTGACACGAGTTATTTAACTCTATTGATTTCTTGGTAGACAATCTGTGAGGTGTGAATGGGAGGCATTTTTTCTTTAAACTTATTCTTGAAATGCTGCCTGCCAGTCTTGGCTTTCTGGGCTTTTTTTACTTTGGCAGCCAATGAAGCATGGTTAATGTTGAGCCTAGCATCATGAACTAAGGCCAAACTAGCACATACCAGACCATCAGCTCATCTCATTGCTCAATTAACGTTTTAGTCCTGAGAGAGGCTCAGCACTCTCAGATTTTTTACCTGCTTGTCAGGTGAAGACGCCAACTGAAGTACAATGGTATCACTCAAGCTCCCATACCACATCTGTTTTAAAGCTTCCTGCAGTGCTCCACTCATTGCAGTTGTCATGTGTTGAATTATGGGCACATTTTTGGCTCATATAGGAAAGGTGTAGGATTAGACTTTTCAACAGGCTCATCCTACTTTGTGGCACTGTGAATGCAAGACAGGCATCAGCTTTTTAAAGTGGTTAAGCCACATCTGCAACTGCCTTCTCCACGGTAATGATGAACTGCAGAACAGGGGCTCTGGCACATTACAAACCTGAGTGGTGTGTGAGAGCTCTGAGTGAATTGGATCCATCTTTAGTCACACAAAAATTATTTTTAAGGCATGGACAAGGCTTTGCTTGTTATGAATAATAGTACATATTTCCAGCTTTACTTGGTTGCCCATGCACAGGTCTTTAATGTCACTCTAAATATCTCAGTCTGTCTCAATTGGAAAGCCAGAAGTATAAATATTTTTTGGGTTTTGGGTTATATCTGCCAACTTTATATGCATATCTCTCAGACACAAAAGGGTATCTACCTCAAAAGGTATTAAATGTTTATTTTTAAATGACTGGATCAGACCTTACATTGTGGAATTCATGCTTTCTCTATCTACAATACAATAAGTAAATCACCCTTCTGAGGTGACTACTTCTTGTTATTGTCTGCAGGGGCTTTGTTTTTTCTAGGTGACATTCAGACAGCAAAGATAGATAAGGTGATTCCTCTCAATGTTTCCAGGATGAGGTTTCTGAAAACATGTTTTTTTCTAAATGTTTAGATTATGCTCTAGGAACCTGGGGGGAAAAACCATAAACTGTTATGTTTCTGATGCAATCCATCTTCCTCACCCTTTCTCAGTTTCTCTAATAACAGTTCCTCTACTTGCAAAATGAGGAACAAACACCCCCACTCTAGGACTTAGGAGTATAAAATACAGGTAGGAAGTGTTAGTATCAGTACAGACTTTCTCAGACTCATAGTATTTTCTTATTACAAGCAGTAACTCATTACACCACACTAAAACAGGATGCAATCATCTTTCTCTGTGCAAAGAAATTGACCTGGTTTAAATGTTTTGGCATCGTTTCTTGGGCAAACACTGCACTCCATGCTACAATGTCTTTTCATCTAGAATAAGGTGACTGCACAACAGGGATTCTTGGCATGTTTAAATTGAAGGGAAATGGGGAGGAGAAGTCAGCATTGGCTGAATAAGTGCATATTTCTGTGTCACACGATATGGATACAGGCCATATCTATATAGATCCTTCCTTCAGTCGTTCATATGAAGCCTGATTTTGCCTTCAGGGGTAGAAAATAACAATATAAAATCCTCTAAACATTGGTTCTGAACATTTCTCTGTGTAGAGAAGTTGTCATGGAGAACCAAATGAGTTCTGAATCTAATACTGTTCAGTTAAAATAAAATAATTCTCAAATTAGAAGTAATTCTAAGGTAGAAGTGTATAGGAGCCCGGGCTAACACCAAATTCTAGTATCTAATTTTCCCAGGACAAACAAATGGCACAATTTCTAATTGTTATCAGTGGAAAAAATAAGCTCCTACACTTCCCAGTAGCTGGGTCTGCTGAGCACTACAACGGCTGTTATTATACACTTCTGGCCGCCTTGAGGAATAACACTGAGCATGAATTTAGGAAGAGGGAAAGCAATGAAAAATGTATAAGCCCATTCTTTGAAAAAGAAGTTAATCTCTGCTAGAAGGCTGGTTCATATACAGCCAAAAATATGAGAGTACAAGGAACTTCTTACACTATTAAGCCCCATCTCCTTTTATCGTAGGTAATCAGCTTATAAGACCTGATGCATAAACCCATCATTCACTGTCTTAAATGTAGGCAGGAAATACTTACCTGAACATTAACATTCTAAAGCTTCAACAGGACTGGTGATATATATTTACTTTATGAGGGAACTTTCTATTTGACACTTGCAAAAGCACAGGGAGAAAAATCGGTGTTCAAGTACTTCAATATCAGGTTCGTTTATCATTCGTTTATCAGTCTTGGGGCTTTAGACACTGGTGTGAAGGTATAGACTTTAAATAGAGCTATCCATAATTCAATTGTGACAGAAACTCAGTGCTGAGAGAAATAGGTATCCACAGAACAATATGCTTTTATAAACTGTATTAGCAACTGAAGATGAAGGAAGCTTTTGCCTCATTACCTCAGCAGTTGTGATCTGACCTTTCGGCCACAGTTGGTAAAAAATTCTTCGTTCTTCTTTGCATATCAGGAATTATCATTTTTCTAAACTCCCTGATCTCAAGCTTAGTAGATTGCAAATAGTTTTTCAATGTCACATTTCTATAAGAGTATTAGAGAACAAAACTAATTGCTGCCTGTATGGATGCAATTCCATTCACAGCAAGATAAATTGGATTTCTAAACTGCGGTTTCCATTGTGTTACCTCCATGTATCATAAGAGTTACCCTGATGGGCACAGCAGTGACCCTACTTACTTATACACTGCTTTATGCAGAATGCATCATCTTGTTTTCCTCACCAAAACAAAAAGTAGAAGGAACCCCAAAGTATAACTGTAGACTGCCATCTGTTGGAAAGGGTTTAAACAGAGTTACAGAATTGTTTAGGCTGGCAAAAAGACCTCAAAGACCACAGAACGCAAACATTAATAACACGCTGCCATGTTCACCAATAAAACACATACCCAAGTGCCACATCTACATGTCTTGAATACTTCCATGGAGAGTGACTCCAGCACTTTCCCAGGCAGCTTGACCCAGCACTTCTCCATCCTTTCAGTGAAGAAATTTTTCCTAATATCCAGCCTAAACTTCCTCTGGAATAATTTAAGGCCATTTCCTCTGGTCCATTCATTTCTTACCTAGGAAAAGAGACCAAATCCCACCTCCGACAACCTTCTTTCAGGCAGTTGATGCATCTAATCAGATTCTACCAGGAGGAGTTGAAAGCATGACTTCTGCTCATTGACATAATGATCATTCCAATTCAATGCTGGAACTGTATTTTGACTACTAGGACAAATAAACTATTGGATTTACTTTTCTTTGATTCTCTGGTTGGAAGAGCAATGTTTTTCTCACATAAAATTGTAACTCCTAACATTAAAAAGATGTATCAGGAAAATTTTTAGTTTGGATATTTCACAAGCTTATACTGAAATTGAAAGAAAGGAAGAAGCAAGAGGAAAAAAAGTAGTCCTAATTTTTCTAAAACTCCTGGGGGGAAATTAAAAAGAATGAAATCTTCTGACTTGGCAGGCTCAGAGGTTTGAATACAGTGCACAGTTTTGAACTGGAAGCCAAATATAAATGGTGTGCCATACATAGCGGGAACAAAATTTTTAAATTTATTCATTAACAACCTGGAAGATAGAACCAAGAAAATCCTCAATGAGTTTTGAGATGATGTCATACTGGAAAAAGAGGCTGATATACCAGAGGCTCATGCTGCTATTCAGACATGCCTTGACAGGCTGGAGAAATGGGCAGAGGAGCCCCATCAGTTTCAGCAAAGGGAAATGCTGACTCCTAAACCTGGGGAAGAATAACCTCGCATACCAATACTGGCTAGATCCAACTAGCTGGAAAAAAGCTTGACAGAAAACTGGTGATCCCAGTAGGTGCCAGGCTGTGCTTGAATCAGCATTGTACCCTTGGAGCAAACAAGGGAAAGAACTTCTATTAGGAGAAGCCTTGCCAGGAGGTACAGAGGTGATCCTTCAGCTCTCCTCAGCACTGGTAAGACACACCTGCAGTGTGGGGTCCAGCTCTGGGCTCCCAGTACAAGGAAAGCAGAGGCATCCTGGAGCAATGTTCTGTGCTCCAGGGAAGAGTCACAAAGATTGACAACAGGATTGGAGTATCTGTCACATGAAAACAGGCTGAGAGAGCTGGGACTGTTCAGTCAGGAGAAGTGAGGTTCCAGGGGGATCTTATCTATGTGTATCAACACACAGTGCAATGAAGCAAAGAAAATGGAGTCCAACTCTTTTAGTAGTGACCACTGATAGCATGGGAGACGATGGACACAAATTAAAAGCCATGAAATTTTATCTGAATATGAGAAACGGTGAGATAAGACAAATATTGGAATAGTTTGTCCAGGGATGCCCTGAAGTCCCCATCTATAGAAATACACAAAATCTCACTTGACCCATCCCTCAGCAAGATGTTTTAGCTGCCCCAACTCTGAGCACAAGGTTGGATTAGAGATATCCGGATGTTTCTTCCATCCTCAGCAATTCTGCCATCCTTAAAAAATGGCTCAGCTGAAAATCTGAATGGTTGTGGCTTTTTTATTAGAAGCAAGTGTTGTTTTGAAAGATTAAGGTTGCAATACTGTAATTCCACAAACAGTTTTTCAGTTCAACACTGAAGTAAAAAACAGTGCATCTGATTATGTGTAATAAGATACATCTCAGGGATTTAAATTCAAACCTGCGGTCTGAAAAATTTGTATGAACAGCATAATTCAGACTATGATTTAGTCAAATGTGCCAATGGAATATAAAATTCCATTTCAATTTAAAGTAAACTACGGTCATGTATAAGGCAGAAATGATATTTTGAGCCCTTGTATTAAGAAAGAAATTCTTGAAGGATCAGATGACTCAAAGGATTATGAGCAAGGATAAGGACTCTTGATTGTCCTGGATGACACTGAACAAACTTCCTTGTAATTTCATATCTAGATGTTGAAGCAGAAAATGGCTTGAAACTCTCTCTTTGTGCGGACACTGGCCAGCCCCTTAACAACATTCTAATATAAAGAGTGGGAATATCAGAGCTCATTCAACACCAGCTATGTAGGCAGAACAAAATTTTCCTGCATCTAGTAGGAGATACACCTAAATTTTATTTTTCTTTAACACTAGCATCACTGACTTTCAATTTTGTGACAATGAAAATCCAATTCAAGAGGAAAAGACATTAGGAAGATTAGGGGAGATGTGAGGAATCAACAGAGTTTCAAAGAGCAGTAGTAAGGGGCTGGGAGCAGTAAGACAGAGCAGAGTTAACAAGCTTTTACAGGCTTTCAGAAGGGAGTTTCTCTGCTGCTCTTGGTGCTAGCACAAGGCTCAAAGACCAAGAACAGACAAAATACCTTGGATACCAGTAGCTAAATTTCATCTTGTTGGGCTCGCCTCCAGATTCCTTTGTATGAAACACACACTTCACTTGTGATAAGACTTGATATAGCATTCATTGAGCTCAGTAATTAAATCACTTAGCTCACTTGAAATAAGCTTGATTCACCTAAAAGCTTGATTCAATTAATAATATAAAATCATAGCAGACAAGATGCTCTGAATTGCCTCCTGCATTGTTATCTGTGGTATTTTACATTATAATTTGCCTACTTGTACCAGTTCTGGAGTGAACTTCCTTTCTTCTCTAGTCTGCTTTTCTTACTCAAATTGTCCATAACTCACTGGGACTGCTGCAGTAAAATTTGACCTTAATAATTTGCAGCTGAAAGGTCGCAAGATTCCACAAAGTCCACTTAGAGTGTCACCTAGATTTACCTTCCCTGATTCGTGTGGGGAAAACACATACGTCTCTGATGTACCTCAACATCATTTAGACATATTTTAATGTCATCTGTACCAGATCAATTGTGTAGAATTCTTGTTGAAATCATGGATCACCATGACAAAGACTTTCTTCTTGACAGAGTTCCAAGAAGTGTGATTTATTATAACTTTATTACTCTCTCTCAGATTTTTTCACTTTGCCTTTTTCAAGGCATATGTGGTCCATCTTCTAATGAGCTGTGTCTGTGGTAGTTAATACAAGTTCTCCTGTGACTTTGTCTCAAATCATGACAAAGCAACTGAGATGTTTTAATGAAACAAAAGATTCCTCTTAGAGTGTTTTGGCAAGATGCTGTTATTATGTTAATCATTTTAATAAGGGAAAGACCAACATTAGAAACCATAAAGGTTAGAAATTACAGGAAAAGAGATCATTTGCTGTTTCTTAACATTAAAAGCTAACCATTAGGGCTGATTTCTTAGTGAGCAGGTAACTATGAGAGCCTCAGTCTTCAAGGGTTTCCCAACCCACAAGTTGGTCATGATAATGGGTTCATAGGATCCAGTAATATACAAAGCACACAGGGTTTTTATTACAAACTACTTTTAGGTTATACACTCGTGATTAGTAAGGCAAGCATATATATCAACATATACACAAATATATGTATATATATTTGCAAGCTACTATGAAGCACCATTAGCTAAGAACAAGTTGCTTAATTATTTATATGGATGCCTATATAAATATTTTTCCTTCATCTTATTACCAATACAGTCCATTTAGCTGCTCCCAGGAACGGGGACAAAGCAGTGTGTGGCTAAGTTCACACAGGGGTAATTCTTGAAGAGAAAAACTCATATTGGGAAGACCATGACTTACTTTTATATTTTCAATATGAATACCTAAGTGGGTGTAGGACACCAGTTCCTACGCTGCTGACTTCTGCTTTCTGAGGAGGTCAGTTTGTAGGTTATAACAGTTTCTTTGTTCTGTAGGTTATGGCACTTTCTTTTTTTGTGCTTATCAAGCATGCAGCAGAGCCCCAGCTGTAACTATTGAGGCCAGCCCAAGCTCCCACTTGTGCCTGTCAAGGATGTTCCAGATTCTCAGGCTAGCAGTTCCTACACTGGCAGAAATTTGGTCTGCCAGTATTTTAGTAGATGTCTTTTGTCAGTAATTTTCCCTGTTATAACCAGGTCACCTACATGGTTGCTCTGACAGAGTATATCTTTTCACTGATGTTAAGTTGGTAACACACAATAAGGGAAAACTGGAAACTGAATGTATACTACTTTGTTTATATGATGCTTTCATTTCCTTTTCACCTGATCATATCCTTGATGGCGAACTTTTCCATTAAATCCCTGATTTAAAATACCTGAACTTTTAGAGGGTTCATATTGAGGAAAATAAAATATAAAAATTTAACTTAGTAAACTTACCAACAGGCAAACCATTCACACTCCAGCATAGGTGCCTTTAGAAATAATAAATATAGCTTTCAGCTCTTTCTGACATTCAATATTTATGGGGAAACCACGCTGAAAAGCTCGTTTTGTGTTAAATTCACAATAATGTACCACACAAAAATTTTTCAAAGAGTTGCATCCCTGAATAGTGTTAGCAGCTCTTACTGAGACTCAGCAGCATACTAATCTTCCCAGCATTTGTTTTAGCACATATGTTTATTTTAATACAAATCAGAGACTGAAATTGTAATTCATCTCAAGTGGGTCAGATGCTGCAGAAACATACACAAAACTACAATGCACGCCTATAGTCAACAGCTTACATCCTCTGAAGCTCCAAGAAACAAAGATTTCAGAAAACCTCAAAACATGTAGGCAAAGTTATTGTGATAATGGCTCATATACCATGTTACTTTAATATCCTAATGGACTGGGATGTTAAGTGCTTCAAAAGTAATTCTGCAGTTTCTTTGTGTCCTTTATGGACTCACTGCTGTTCAACAGAGAAGACCACAGTAAGTTTATTTCCACTCTAGCAGAAAGATTCAGATTTTCCTAAGATACGACATTTGCTTCATGTAAGGAAAAGGAAAAAGGGATTGCAATAAAATAAAGGAATAAATAAAAAAGTATGATAATAAAATCTGTGTGGGAGTGAAAAGTGGAAAGTAGAAAGAGAAAATATTTTATCTTACACATTTTATGAAAAGGAAACCTTAGTTTAAAGAGGTTTAAAACAAACAGAAAATAAACAAAACTTTATCTAGTGGTAATAAGAAGGGCAAATGAAAAATTTATAATCTGGCTAAATTGAAACTGGGATAAAAATTTAACAACATTTTTATATTTTCAAATTTGCAAATATCTTTCATTTAGCGAATTAGCTTCAAATTAATTGAATAGTTTATATCCTACTAACATAATGTCCTATGTTAACAGCCAAATCTATACTTAAAATAATGGATAGATTTTATATTGGAGCCATAGCCATAACAAATTTCAGCAGATGGAGAATCCTATTTTTAATCATCAAAGCACTTAACAAGAAAAATTAAATCAACATCTAAGCACTTATCCTGTAGAAATTTATGTACATTTTACACTTGCTATGATGCACCCAAATGACACAATCCAAGACTATGACTTTATTTTTTCAGGAAATTGTAGATGATTAAATGCAAAAATCCACATGCCATTAATTGTTTAACCGGTAGGATCTAACATTACAAACAGCACACAGTTGAGTAGAGAAGACACAAAATACAAACAAACACTAGCTATGCCAAATGGTAAAGTCTGGACATAAAAGTCACAACAGAATATTGCATTTTGCATGAAAACACTACAGAAAATTCCAAAGAAGTTACATATGAGCATTATAAATGTGACAAATCCTTGTCAAAATGGTAGCAGAACTCTTTAAAGTTCACAAAAGCAAAGCAGATTATCACAGTGGAGCAAAACATATCATGGCCCAGGGCTAAATGACAACTTTTCTGACAGCTGGATGTGTCAGAGGAAAAAGCCCTTTCAAGGATGTGAAGGCACACTTGCCTAATGGAAGTTAATAATCAGCTCCTACTGTGAACTGGCTGGAAACTAGAAATTCTGCTTGACTGGAAATTCTGATTGCTTTTGTTTTAAACTTGTCCTGAAATTAAAAGAAAACAAAAAACTTTTATTTCCCTTTCTTCTGTGGTATGAGGATTTCTAATTGTCTTTAGGGGAAGAAAAAAAGGAGGAACTTTAAAAAATAAAAAACTTATTCAATTTTTTAAAAATTATTCTAAAACCATAGTGGACCACAAAAATAGGGTTTTAGGAGTATGGGGTTATTCTACAATTAGCAGCAAAAGGAGGTTTTGTGGACTCTGGGTCTGTGCATTTTACTGCAGAACACCCTGGAATTGGTTAAGCCTGAGTCCTTCTTCAGGGAGCACAGCAGTCAGGGATTTGAGAGCAGCGATCTGACTGAATAATGCTTTCTGGGGAAATGAAAAAAAAAGTTTTGATTTATTTATTTCAATGGACAGAAAATGAAATTTCCAATAGCAAGTCAGTTTTGATCATGACCTCTGTTCATGATTTATTTAAAAAGCTTAGTTTCAGCCTCTTCTTTGAGGATTTAGGATGATAACAGCGCTCCCTTCCTAACAGGACACATTTCTCATTGGATAAACTAGCCCTTATTCTGTCTTTTATACAGCCTAGGAGCATTTAAAAATATTTTTCTCACTGAAGTCAAGGTAGAGAGGCCCTCCTATGAAAATACATATCTTGAAATATCCAATCTGCATTTAAAATACATAGACATCAAAATCTTTGCTGAGATCTAACGCAGTTGCAGGAATAAATGTGAATATAAGTTCTAGTTGCTGAGTGCATTGGAACAGCATTTAGAGGATTTCAGCATTACATTATGCTTTCAGTTACTGAGAGATAAAGGAAATTATTTGTTCCCTAAACCAACTTGATATTCAGCAGTTATATTTTGTTGAATTTCCTGTATCTTCCAACATTTTTTTTTTCATTGCAAAACCTAAACTCTCCAGCTCCTAAAATTAACACTCCCTCAGGTGATCTCTAGTGCAACCCCCTGCTCAGAGTCACATTTTAGCTCAGACCACATTGCTCAGGGCTTCTCCGGCTTGAAAACTTACAGGGAAAGATGTTGCCCAGCCTCTGCTCTGGGCAGCCCGTCCCTCCCCCTGGCTCTCATGGTAATTCCTTCTGCCCCCGCCCCACTGTGTAAAGTCATAACGTCCTGTTTCAATTTATGATCCCGGTCTCTCATTCCTCTTCCATATGAAGCGATTGATTCATTTTTCTCGAAAAAGTACTCTTAGTTTTTGGAAAACTCTTTACACTACACCCAGATTTCTCTTCTCTGGTTTTCACATGAGTCCTCATGTTTTGTAACTCTCCTACCAGATGTTTGACTCAACTAGCCAATAGAAAAGATTTTTTATTAACTCCATCAGCATGAAATTGAAATATCTGCTTTTCATATATTTTTCAGCTATCAATTGCTTATTTTTTCTGTAAAATATCAGAAATAAGGGAAAGCAAACAAGTACATCTCTAAGGTGGTTTACATGACTGAACTTCTAAAATATGATGTGCCAAAGAAGGATAAAGAAATATCTGTGTGTTCATTGATATAAGCATTGCTTTTTCTTAGTAGAAAGTTAGGTTATTTTTAGCACAAGAATATATTTGTTTATTTTTCACTTATACTTCTGCTACTTCTTTCAATTAGATACAGAGTCCAGGGATGAAATCCTGGTCCTTTAGGTGCTAGCAAGAGTTATTCTATTGAAAAAGTGGCATAGAACGAAGTTCACCTATATTGACAAATGGGAATATCACAATTGACACCACACATTTTTTTTCTCTTGTCTCGTTTTATATACCAGAGTGATTTTTGTCCCATCCTATTTGAAATTTCTGCAGGAAAGCCTACAATTTCAAACATTTAATATAAAACACACTGTATAGATAACATCTAGTTTATAGGTACTGTGTATTTGGACAGTTGAGGTAACTTGTCATCATTTGCTTGAGCTCCCCTATTTTCTTCCAGACAAGGAGTTACCAGGAAATAAGTTTTGTATGTTGGAAAAAGCTGCAAAAGTTAATGTGCAAACATTGGTTTTACCGGCAGGAATTCTGGGGAATGGTTCTGCTGAATTACAAAAGAGGCATTGGTTTCAAAAGAGCACAGGTGTTTCTGCATGTTTTTAATTATTTTAGTTTTCAGAAACATTGTGTTAAAACATGCAACTTTGGGGAAAGAAAGCTTAGATGTATATTTTAAGTGAAAAGAACTGACATGAAAGCATGATGCTTATCTAATGGAAGACACAAGATGTTGACATATCAGGGAATTATCTTTCCCAATAATCGAAGTGCTACTTAAAAGAAAACTACTTTTCTCCCAGATCCTGTTTTGAAAGCCTCATTTCCTTAGTTAGTTTTATTCTGTTAGTTTTTTCTCATTCTTGTTATTTTTCCTCTTTTTAATAAAGCTCAATGTTTATGTAGGATAATTTATATTTCCTAGGCATCAGCCATAATACAGAGCTGATACTGAAACTTTCTTGACACTTGACATACAGTCATTCCTCTTCTCATTATTGCCTTGCTAGTCAATCTGACTTGTTTACAGTCCATTCAAGTAATTTATAAGGATAAGAAATTGCAAAAGTCATTTGGAAGCCTACAAAGGTAGAGCTTCAAATGGATGTGGCCTTTCTCCTGTCAAATAAACTGCTATCTATATACTCTTTCTTTTGTAATTCTTGATTTTATGTAGCCATGCACTTATTGATGAGTCAGTGTGGAGATCTTTGTCAATCAGCCTGTTATTGTCAATCAGCCTGTTATTCCATCATTGCTGGTGTTCCGCTCTTCAAGTAAGCATTTTCAGGGAGAAAATATTAACTGGGGAAAAAAAAGAGCTGTGAATGCATCAGATGACAAAAAAGAGACAATAAATGGGTAAACTTTAAAATGTGATTAAGAAAAGCCCAGTCTGCGACAGAAGTACATTTCATGTGTCAGGGATAGTTTCAGTAGATGACCTAAAACCAAATGAGACAGACTTAATACAATAAACTCCCAGAATAAATCATGACAGATCAAGGCTTAAAAATGCCTGTGGGAACTGTGTGTGATATCTTTCTGCGTCTCATTAAGGCAGCCCTTTATAAACTGCCCACTGTCAACATTTCCTGTAAGTTGATAACCAGCAAAGATGGGCTCAGTTTGAGCAGGCTCCTCAAAGGTAGCTCCTTAGAGAGTTTCAATACCTTGCAATACCTTGGCAAATTGCAATACCTGGTAAGTTGGTCCATCCACAGACGGCTTTGCTGTCTCAGGACTAAGCTGATAACAGGCCAGAGCAAAAAAATAATGAGTAACCACTGCTCTGCTAATTAGAAGTCACGTTGGAGTTTAATGCTTTACTCAGACTGTAAATAAGTAAAGAGACATGTGGAAAAGCTACCAGTAGCTCTTGTGGTGATACTTGTACAGATGGTTTGAGCACTGAGGATGGCATATTTATACATATTTATGTGCATATTATCCTGATGTGAAGAATAAAGTATTTTCTGCCTGTGAGATATTATTTTGCCAGAGGCAAAGAAGGAAATCAGACAACACTGCTAGAGGAACAGCTGTACAGTGACCTCTCTATGGAGCCTCCCAGTAAATGATTCAACACAGTAACCAGGTTATACCCCAATGAAGAAGTTACTGGCCTAATACCTAGCTGTATCTGAGAGATTCTTTGACATGTTTGTTTGGAAAATATGAGAAAGGCACATCAAATTTCAGCTTAACTGTTCAAGATAAACCTCTAGCAGATGGAGAAGAAAAGGCTGCAGCTGCACCTGTTATATTTTCTTTCTTGATCCGTGCATGGAACTAATATGGATCTACTGGGGCTTTGGACAGAGATTGTGAAGGAAACATTTTACTGTTTTAACTCCATAGATGCCATATTCCACCTGGCTAAGACCAGCAAACAGTTTGGGATATTTTTAATTCCTCATTCCAAACAATCAGGCACCTATTGGGTTAACAGAAGGGAATGACTCCAGGACAAAAGCTCCTGCAGGCAGCTAGGGCAGGCAGTGAGATATCTTCACCATCCCACCAGCACAGGTGTCAAGCAGTCGGCAACTCTGCATACATATGCACAATACATATTTCTGCAGAAAACGTCTCTTTTCTATAGGGTACCCCAACTTTTGGGTAGTACTTCTGTTCCTTCTCTTTCCTAGTTTTCTCCCGCCTGGTTACAGACCAACACAGTACACTGCTCACCAAACTGCTTAATTTCGTGGCTACATCAGATCTCCTCTGCCCTCATTTTCTCTATCCAAAGCAAATATTTAAAAATTTTTTAATAATACGTGGAGTAGAAGGAAGGGAATTTCCAGTCAGAGCTTAAGTTACACTCCTGGTTTTTTTACCAACCACTCTAATTTATAATAAGGAAAATACAGAATATGGAACTTCTGAAGACCACACTGAAACGGGTTAACAAGTCCTTCTTACCCAATTATCACAGGGTTATCTTTACTGCCCAGACAACTGGGCAGAGGAAGAAAGTCACATAGAAGGTCACACAAAATCTTATGAAAAAAAATTTTCTTTTAAAAATTGTGTTAAATTTTCATGTTAGCAATTGGTCTTTCTCAACAATTTTTTCAGACAGGTAAGACTGAGCCAGGGTTTTTCCAAGTCTAACATCTTTTATAGAATCATTTATTCATAATATGTCATGCTACCTTTGTGTGCATGTATATGTGTGTACAAGCCTTTGAAATGAAGGTTCAGGTTCACAAACCACAGGCTTAGTAAACTTCATCATTTGTAGAAAACTAGTCATGCAAACTCCTGCCTGCTAAAAAAGATGCAGGTTTAGGTAAGGCTTCATAATGGTCTCTTTATGTGGTCAGGATGGACTGCTATAGTCTGTTTTTAGAATAGTAAGTACTGAGAAACTTCTAATGTTGACAAAAGTCTCAAGTGTGTGAACAATTTGTGTGTGTTTCTACAAAATAAATACTAACCCAGTAGATAAGGACTTTATGCTTCATGCTATAGCTTATTCCATCACACCTTAATAGGCAGTCTACAGCATTTGGGCCTTATTTACATCTATTTCAAATTCTTGTTTCAAAATTATTGCTGGCAACCATCCCCAGCCAGCAAGCTGCTGGCTTATAAATCCTGTTTTGGAGTACTATTCACAGCAACTAGCCAAAACATCAGTTTCCAGTTTATAAGTCATTGTTTAATTCAACTAATAGAATTTAAGCTCATTTTACAGCACATTTTGTTTTGGTTTTCAAAATATACATTTGCTGGTCACTAGACAATAACAATTGTTTAATGGCATAATTAATTAAGCTTTGATTTGCAAGACATATGACTTGAAGTCATATGATTTCCAGGATTTCAGTAATTATTTTTAATTCAGGCTATAAAATTCCATGCCATATTAACCAGCAAGGCTGGGAAAGAATCCAAATACACAGTTTAACTTCTTATGATTAAAAAACGCTTATTTTCCAAACTCTGTTCAACGCCAGTTTTAGTAGACAATTTTCTATGCAGATATTTCAGTATTAAGTCCGTGAAGTCTAGTCAGCACAAGATTAAAGCAAAACAATATTTAGTGTCTAGACAGCTCTTTCACAGAGCAGCTGCTCTATGGACACAGTATGAGAAGGTTTAAAAGGCTCCATCTTCAATGCAGCAACATAAGGGATTCAGCAAATCAAGGCACAGTAACCAGTAGGTTAGGGGAGGCTACTTGGAATTGGCTGGATTCAGCAGACATTAACAAACCCAAGATTTGTTCCATTTCCTGCAGGCCTTGAAGGGTGTGTCAGAGAACCTTTCTCAGCTAAAGTGAGGTCCCCTAGATATATTTTGCAGGGCTATTTTATCAATGCTTATTAGTCTTCTTCCTCTTATTGCACCTCGCCTTTGGTTTCCCCCAACTGAATCAAAAAAAACAAAAACCCAGAACCCAAAACCCCAACATTTTTGGTTTTTTAATAGTATTATTTATATAAGAGTATTTATTTTTAGGGAAATATTAAAAACCCAGGACTGAACTTCTATTTATAAGTGACAACTCCTCAAGTGTTCCTTCACACTGTACACATAACAAATTTTTTCTTCAATTCATTCAAAGACAAAATTCAGAGAGGCTATTTCTCCTTTACAAGAGAAACCTGATATATCAAAATGCAAGCCGTGTGACCTCAGCACAAGTATCACTTTGATCAGTCTTACTGCCAGGAATGGGGTGCTGGCAATAGTGTGCCGAGATCAGGGTCTCTCAGTACAACACAGGAATTTCTATTCACTGAACCACTGGAAACAGGAGTGGTGGTTACATTTGTTCTTTAGGACGCCTCTTCTGTTTTTCTCTTTCTTCTTTCAATTCTCTTTTCTCAGAATTTTTGAGTAACTTAAAATCAAATGGGCTTAGAATTTGCTAAGTCAAATGGACTAACCTAATGCTTTGGGAAGTGTTGATTGATTGCTGCTCTAAAGCTTTTGCCAAAGTGCTTTGATTTTCTAAAATTGACAGTAAAATTTTATTGTTGTTTTGACCTCTTGAGAACATCTAGTCAGAGTTTTTCTCATACATCTGATTCAGAATACATGAACAACTATAATCCCTTTTAAAAGTCTCACTGAAGTTTTTTGGGGCTTTACAAATGGCGATAATAGGGCACACAAATCTCCCTGTGATTTTGCATCTTAAAGTACTGAACTGATAACAAGTTCTTCCTGATAATCAACAGCTGCTCTTCAGTGTCAGCAAACTGTTTTCTGCATCGCATAAGCTGGCAGTTTAAGACACATTAAATGCACTAAAATCTTCCTTCTCTCTATCATATAAATTTGAAAAATCTCTGTTATGCAAACTTTGAATGTGGTATTTTTCATTGTATGATTTTGTCTTGCTTCTCTCTACTCCAGGCAGCCCAGCTGTGTTTAGTTCATCCTCTTAAATTTTTGAAAATATGGCAAGGTCTCCATGGCTGTTAAAAAAAAAAAATCAAATTCTCTCTCATTTTTCCCAAGTTTTAGGTATAACTTTATTTCTGTATTTGCTGAGAAGAATTGAACATAAGTGCTAGAATTTATGCATAAAAATTTTCAAAATGCATTTTGTGCTAAAATACTATATGTTAATAAGAATTGCAAAATTATTACTGTATATCAGTTTCATTATGTAGCTTATTTTAAATGGGGCAGAATATTTTAATAGCCCAGGCAAAGACATGTTTTATAACTTAAAACTGAAGATATAGCTGTAATTTTTTTTCCATAAAATATGCATGAATGATTTTCAGCTCCATTTAACTAATGTGTTTTGAAAAGACTTTGCAACAGTAAATGCAATAAATCTCAGGCAAGACAAGAAGTAATGTGTAAGTGTGGTGAAGAGTAACTTTTCATTTTGCAGTTCAAATTTTGGACCAGACATTTCTTTACATAGATAAGCTTCAGTACTATTCTGGAATGTGACAGAGTGACCACCAGGTATAAAATTGCAAGCTGTGTCGGAAAATAAAAATGTCCAAACATTATAAACTACTCACAATGTATTTGCTAAAGGAAAAAGAAGTGTGTGCATCCTTATATTGACCGGGAGACCCTCTGGGAATTACGAAGTGCTCCAGAGATTGATGTAAAAGACAGTCTTGTCCTGAGAAAAGAGCTAGTCCCCAAGACATTTGGGCTTGCAAGAGTACATTTTTCTCTGCCTGTCTCTCATGCATGTGCTACCCAAAGTATGTCACACCCTTCCACTGATGGTACCTAGACTCAGGTCTGCAGTGCTGGGGTCTGGAAGGCTTTGTCCCCATGTTTTCTGAAGTCAGTGGGAACAGGCCACATTCCCAAAAAGAACCACAAATGCAACTTTTCAAATAGCTGATGGGATACATCAAAAGGACTTTAAATATGTTGCTAGTAAGTACCTGCTCAAAACAGGGAAAATTGTCACATCAGAAGCAGTTTGCTGAAGCTTCAAAACTGCAAACAAAATTCTTGCACCCAGAGTCATCCCACTTATCTCAGGCATATAAATTATTGGAACCAGCTCAGGAAATGAGCATCCCGAAAGTTTCTTATGATAAATATCTAGAGCTAGTCACCTCTATGGAGCAATTCAACACCTAAAAGGAGTGATTTTTACCATTGATCATAGAAAAAAATTAAACCCAGTTCCAGACAGAAGGAACAGAACTCCAGTTCTGCTTCATCTGTAGTGCATTTGTAAATGCCTTACTGAGAAATATGCCCTCTTTCACCTATTTCAGGGCCTGGGATTTTTTTCACTTCTGTCTACTCAGAATAGTTTCAAGAGGCAGAATGAAGGGTATTTTTGGTTTGGATCCAGTAGGTTTTGTTATTAGGACATAATTCTAGGGCTTCATGAAGCATCTAATCCTGGAAATCATTTCCAGATACTTTAAGGTCCTTAGGGAAGCTATGGATGTACATTCTGCACGAACAGACAGTGAGGTGGACTGAAAACTGGCATAATGGCTTGGTCCAGAGTGTGGTGATCAGCAGAACAAAATCTAGTTGGAGGCCAGTCAGTAATCATATATTCCAGGGAAAAATACTGGGTCCACTTCTATTTAACAGGATGGGGCAGAGTGTACCCTCAGCAAATTTGCAGACAGCATCAAAGTGGGAGGAGAAGCTGATATGCCAGATCATCCTGACATGCAGGGGGACCTCAGCAGCCTGGAAAAGTGGGCTCACAGGAACCTCCTGAAATTCAACACAGTGAAGTGAAAAGTCCTTCACCTTGGGAAGAACAACCCCAGGCACCAGTATATACTGTGGGCCACCCAGCTGGAAAGCTTCCTCACAAAATTTGTACATCTGCAAATATTGTCAATATATACAGTGTTTTTCAAGGTGTGAAAAGCTGCCTTGATGTATTCTGTTTTCAGATGTTGTAGCAAAAAAAGAAAAACTGGTATGAGAAGTGTAATGTTATACTTTACATGATTGGTAGTTTTGAAATGAAAATATAGTTATACAGTCATCTCCACTTTAAAGACTTGAACATTGCTATTCATAGAAAGGTGGGATTGAAAATACAGCAAACAGAAATCTAGATAGTATAAGAAATATAACTCATGCAACAGCAAATGCATTATTTATTATATGCTAAATTGCCCCATTAACACGTCTTTTTTGACCTTGAAATATCACACTGAAAACAAAAAGAATAGTTCTGCCTCAAAGCTTTTTTTTATTTTTTTGCATTTTATGTGGAAAATGACAAGATGTCTGGGCTATCTGGCCATTATAAGTGTATCTGTTGCTACTCCTTGTCAAGAACATACATCATGCATAATATTCAGATAAGTAAAGTGTGAAATAAGGGTCAACTAAACAATATTTGAGCAGATATAGACTAGAGATTGATCTAACATTCAATTTCCTAGAATGAGAAAAGTATTTGAGGATTAAAGGATTATAAATTAGGTGTGCAAGTTATGTGTCACCTCTGCACATAACAGAGGTTTTAAGATCAAAAAGAAAAAGTCACCACTACTTGGAATGTTTGCTTTCTTGTGTCAGTGGCAGATCTTTATGTTTGCTTTCTTGTGTCAGTGGCAGATGAGGCTACTATGCAGCATAAGTCCTGTTTGTTTCCAGGAAAACAAACAAAAAAAAAACCAAACACAAAAATCCCAACAATACAACTGTTCATCTATCTATTCCTGAGTGAATAAATTAGGCAACTGAGAATTAGGTCAACAGTGTTAAGTCCCCTGATAATAAAGGAGTAAGTGGAATAAAATTATGGAAGTATTTTGCAACTAATATTTCATTTTACTATCACGGATGGTAGGTGTTGATGATTGATGATTTCTTTTCTCTCTGCATGAAAAAAGAGGTCAAACCCAAGAAGAGCAGCAGAGTTTTGAGGAGCATTTGGCTTATTTCCCTGTATTACTCTCCTCTAAAAGCAAAATTAAAATTAAGAAGTTACATACAGTAAATGACAACAACTGGGATAGAGCCAAGGCAAATGATCTAGGCATATAGCCTTAATACATTTAGATTTCAAGGAGGTGGCGTCAGTTTCACTGAGTATTTAGTCAGATGCTTTTATTAACTATTTACTCAGCCCAGAATCCTATGCAGCAGACACAGAAATAGTATCCTTTTTTCCATGCTATTAAAATTATCATCAAAAATGTTTCAACACAAAATTTGCAAATTCAAAAGCATTTGTTTAAAAGTTTGCAGCATTCAGTGTTTTAAAGATCTTACGTGGACATGAATATTTATGTTTTTATGTGTGGGAGGATGATAGAAGGTGTATGTGTACACACATATGCCTGCATATAAAATAACAGGTACGTATGATAGAGTACAGGACAGTTTACAAACTAGTGACATTGTGCTATTTATTTAACAATCAAAAAGAAAATCTGTTGTATAAATATCCCTTTCTTACTGGAGGAGTGCCAATATTTTATTCTGGACTAAAAATACACACAGGACAATAGCAGAAGCAAGATATTTAATTTAAATATTGATTATATTCCCTCTCCCCCTAGAAAGTTATCCTTTTTTTTTCAAACAAAGGAAAATATTTGAAGGTAATAGTAACAACACAATTTGCAAATTATATTTTAGAAGAGTTTTGCACAGTGAGAGTGAAAGACATTAAAGACATTAATTATCCTCAGAATAAGATATGGATTTATAGAGGATATAAAAATCAGTAAGTATGGCTGTTTGGTATGTGTTTTAAATTACTTTTTTTTTTGCTATATTACGTATTATTTTAATATATGAAAGCTGTGATTATTTTCTGATGTGAAATTGGCATACTGTTATTCTTATTTAAAGTTAGCTCTTGGACTTTGCTAAAGTCCTTGAGAATTTTTATTTGTAACTTGAATAAGGTCATCTCTTCATCTTTCACCTTTCTACCTTTGGTACATCTGATCTACAGAGCTATTACAAGTAGTAGCCTTTTCTCATATCTAGTTTATGTAAACTGGAATTTACAGATTCTTTAACTGAATATCAGGAATATTTCTGCCTTATTACACCAATTTTATAAAATCTGTCTCACTTCATTAAAACTTTTCCAAATGAAGTAACATTGCCAAAGCCACTCTTCAAGAAATCACTGACAATGGTAAAAATAATGTTAACTTCTTTCATTAACTAAACTTCAGGTTTGGGAAAGAAGACCCAGTTTTAGAGGTATGTCTTTCTTTTACTAATAATGAACACTTCCACAGTCTGTTTCTTCTCCAGTTTGATCTAAAGCCCATCCACGGGGCAGGGCCGTGTGAGCAGTGCAGCTCAAGCTCACATCCTTACCCCTTCACCACTAAAGCATTCTAGCTCCCAAGAACCAACTTTTAGAGGATGAAATACGTATATAAGAAGATTCTTTTTATTGATTTTTTTATTACATACTTTTGCTTTAAGGAAAAAAAAAGAAACAATTATAATCAGTGAATTCCCAGGCATCCTAAGGTAAAGAAGACCTCAGAAACAGTTCTGAATTTATCCAGTGAACTCAATGAAGTAACACTTATAATCCACTTTTATTAAGGGTACAAAAACAGATATAAATATTGTGTCAGAAGTGGGCTAAGCACAGACTAAACACAACACAAACTGTGTTTTTATGTGCCTTGAGCTACAGGGCTTGGGATCAAGTAACATGGCTAAACCAAATTATTTGTACTCACCTCAATGTGTCTAAACCCATGTAAAAGGCAGGTAATATTACATTATTTAAAATATTCTTCTTTTACGCTAGTTATCTAATGGGAGGCGAGAGGGAGACAAGACTCCAGCTCAATATGAGTTATAAGCAAGCTCCATTTATTTCACGGCGAGTGTGGTTTATATAGTATTACAATGCTTCTATTTTTAGATCACTAATCTACTGGTTAATTACACAGGTTACAGTTTACATTTCATTGCACCCATTCTCATACTTTCATTTCCCCCCTCATTCTCCTTAATCGCAAGTTTCCTCCTGTTGCATTCTTTACGATATTCTCTCAGACCGCAAGGGCACAGCTGCATTTCCCAAGTACATTTCTCACAGAACTTCTCAGGGTTATGCTGCGGCCTGTAAGGCCTGATTAGCTGACAATGGTCTTGTTCTCACACTCAAGCCCCTTTACCTCCTTATTTTGCAACAGTTTTTGCAATAGTGAATTACTGGCAAATCTTCCAGATAATCTTAAAAAGATACTCTTGAAAGAAGAGATTTTTAATAAGCCTGAACAAATACATATTTGTCCCTAAGAGTATTTTTTTATCTATAACTTTATTGATGCCTTGAAGAAATAAAAATTGGTGTGAGTATGTAACCATTGGGAACAAGAAATTTACTCATCTAGTTATTAAATCTACAAAGTATGATCAGAAGATACTACTGACAGGGACTAAGTCCTTGCCAGTTTATTAAACCTTTGTTTAATTAAAACGCTGTATGCATAAACAATGAAGCTTAAAG
Organism: Grantiella picta; assembly: GCA_013397955.1. Taxonomy (NCBI): domain Eukaryota; kingdom Metazoa; phylum Chordata; class Aves; order Passeriformes; family Meliphagidae; genus Grantiella; species Grantiella picta. Next base: position 3,913,986 of record VZRM01004850.1, read on the forward strand.
GTCTGTAAAGAAAGAAAATAATTAATGTAAAGCACAAAGTGGTTGAAGACTTATTTCCAAAGATTTGTCGTGTCATTTAGAATATACAAAACCAGATCTCTTTACATTTTCCAAAAACCTCTCTGCTCCCTTCATCACAACACTCAGCTTTTTCATCTTCTACCATCAGCACCACTTCATCACCTTCAAACCTTCAGTGCAATACCTGTCACCCACCCAAACTTATTCTTCTCAGCCACTTCTGGTGCTCTCAGTTCTCTCCCCCTGCATGTTTGGGGAGCATGGGCAATGTATAGGATGGATCCATGGACAGTCACATTAGCATCATGGACCTGTAAGCCATATTCCCTTAGTGACCCAGGTTGGATGGGGCTGCCCCCTCAATATTTTACAGGCATCCACTTCCACAGAACAGAGGTTAACAGCTGTACCTCAGAGCTCACTCACAGCTCCTCCACCAGCATCCTTAACATGCCTAGGCTCCCAGCTGTGCCACTCCTGAAAACTCAGGGTTCAAAATTTGGTGTGTGCATCTTGCAGACCCGATGGGGCAACCCCTCTCTTGTCTATATAGACCCATGAATATCTTTCAAATAAACACATCACAATAAAATCTGATGTTAATTGCAACACCCTGTTATTCAACACATTAGCCAGAGAAAAGACTGAAGTATAAAAAGGGATGAAAGTGCATCAGATAATTATGGCATGAATTTTTAAACTTTCTCTTCAATTTGTTACACAAGGCTTGAGTATGCAAGGACATCCTAAGAGCTGTGTGGGTGCTCTGTGCAGCTGATCAGCATATGTCTAACAAGTCTGGTTAGGGACAGTTTTAGCAGATCAGCAATGTGTGAGCAGACGGTCTCTGCAACACCTACACAGCGATCAGCACGTTCAGAAAGCAAGTGGCTTCCCAAGGACAGTCGATTGGAGTAATCAAGCATGCAAAATATAGATGACCTGGACACAGACAGCTGTCATTTGTCCTCTTTCTGTTTGAGGGGACTGCTGGGCACTCAGAAATCCCAAAGAAAAGGGCTAACGCTGATAGGAGACTAGGACGTGAGACATAAAAGCGATCAGCTACTGCCAAAAGCAGTAACATTAGCAGGTGTGTATTCCCTCATCCACTTCTGAGGCAACTAGGATAGGATCATTGTAAAGTTACAGGCAGGACACTATAAAATTTGAATACAGTAATTACTGTATTCAGCCATTGTCTCAAGCTACCAGGGCAGTCGCTGTAGAGAAAAAGTTAAAGTTAAAGAAACATTGCCATAATTTCTGTTCGATGGCAAAATTATTACATAGTATCTAGCTAAAGGCCTTCATGCCTGTCTAAGAGAGGAATCTGTCCTATTAAGTATTTTTCTTATGATCTCCACGCTTATTGTCCCTCCTTTTCAGATTGATTTTATCATTTTACATAGAGTTCACTCTTAGACAGGTCTCAGTAGCAACCACCTGGCGCAGTATGGCCATAAAATATTTCTCAGCATTTGCTTTGTTACGTTAAGCATTGAAATCATTATGATGCCTCCTATTTCTTTTTGTCAGGAGCAGAACCGGGACGGTAAACTCCAAAACACTGGAATACATGGCTTAGGTATTTATGTGCATGTTAGTATGTACTCCAAACAAATGACACATATTGAAATGTATAGGAGCACACACAAAATAACATACTAAAATTACAACATCTATTGTTTAAAGCATGCAAATTACATGCTTGTCTCAATAGGTTAGAAGCAGATGGAGCATTGTGTTTAGCACATTTCTTCAGAGTTTCTAAATCTGCCTGATGGGAATTCCATTACCTGCACCAGCTGTACAGGTGACCTCTTTGACTTCCACTTGCTAGGCTCTGAATATATAAGACAGTGCTGGCATGTTTTTAACATAAAGTATATGCAAATATGGACATATTTGACATGTTGCTGGAGTACCTATTTAAAATGTATGCCATCTGGTTTAACCCTTGCACCCATAATCATAAAGTGTTTCAAATTCTCTATGCAGTAAAATTTTTTTATGTCTTTATCTTGATTAATCTACTCTACTGTTTTTCCATAATCAGAACCAATTAAGATTCCCTTTCACCTATGAGCCTTTTTTGTTTCTTTTTACTGGGAAATGTTACTACTTTACATCTCAGGATGAATTTTTCAGGCACAGAATGTCTAATCCCCTCTCTATGAGCAAATGTTCAGGAAGATCTTGAAAGCCTTCCACATTACAAATCTTATTACACAAGAAATAAGATACATTTCTTGTTTTGGTATAAATATAGCACACAGAATATTCCTTCTTCTGTTTCTGTCTCATTTATTTCAAAATGCTAAAGTGAATGTATCCCTTTTACAGTGTTTCAAAGATATACTAAGGCCCATATTGAAGAATTACCTGCAGTTGCATTAGTCTGTAGTCATTTTTTGGCTGAGAGCAACTACACACTTGAGACATTCACCCTGTTACACAAAAGACAAAATTCTCCTTTCCTGGGAATATGAATAACTTGAGTTAATATAATAGACCTGATCTTAAGAAACCTAAAGTCAGGCAATTTGCTTGGATTACAGGTTCACATGAGTATGGTTTTGAATGAAGATATATGGCCACAGTGAAGTTATGGTTGATTGATACAGTACAGGTTGATGATAATGTAGAGTTCCACAGCAAATCATAGAATCATGGATTGGTTTGGGTTGGAAGAGACCTTAGACATCACATAGTTCCAACTCCCTGCCATGTGCAGGCACATCTTCCATTAGACCAAGTTGCTCAAAGTCCCATCCAACCTGTCATTCAACACTTCCAGGGATGGGATATGACATTTTCTTTGGGCAATCTTTTCCAATGACCAGCCCACATGAAAAAAACTCTGTCCCTCCACTTGAAGCTGATCTGTGAATTGGCTTGTGACAGTTCAGCAAGCTAAAGGAATAAGGGGACGAAACCTCTTTACTTCCTTGGATTTTGCTGATAATCTTTTTCCATTTCCAACAATTACTGTTGCTATATTCCAGATTTTGTCAACAAGCAAAGGGAAAATACATCTTATATGAGAGTCAGGAATTTGCTCAAAACTACAACAGTGTAATCCAAGAAATATTTTATGGTTCAGTTCTAATTATTGCAGATAAAGACTACATTTTACAGGGAAAAGTCTTTGTTGTAATAATAGTAACAATATTAATAATAATGATAACAATCTTGGCATACACTTGGTTTCTACACCTTTTCCTAGTGTTACACACACCCTCTCCCCACTCCTGAAGATCCTGAGGTCAGTGGATTCAGCCTGGCAGTAGTGATGGGAAACATGTTTAGTGTCAGTATCTGGAGAGCTTCCCCAGTATGAATATGGTGCTCATGTTGGTGGTGTCTTCTGCCGTAATATGTGCTATACCTGAGAACATTTTTATGTGTTTGCTAACATGTTTTTACCCTTTCTTTTTTCTCCAATGATCTGAAGCTCCATGTCACAAGCAGATTCACTATATACAATGTCTTTAACTGTATAATATACTATTTATCTGTTCTCTTTGTTGTCCCTAAAAAAAAGCGGGTACCCATAAGAGCAGTTTCAGATGTTCCTTCCTTTAGTTGACCACTGGTGAGTTGTTTACAGTCCTGGGATCATAAACAGCCCCAGGGTCAGCCTGTGCCCATTTATCATCACCTCTGCCCTCCTCTGCTCTGCATTCTGTCTTTCCATTTCTTGATGCTTTTGCTGTCTTACCAGGCTGGTATTTGTGTATACTACATATTTATGGTGGCCATAAATGTATCATTCTACATAGAACTGCTGCTTATTATTGTAATCTCAATAAAAATATGATAATAGTTTACAAAGTTAAAGGGAAGTAGAAGGTATCGGTAACAACCATCTAGACAATAGAAAAATTAAAAAATTTTCTATTTTTTAGAAACCAACTCAAATAAAACAAAAACAGTTCAGAGAGGGCAAGCCTGACACACCTCTGTTCTGGGCCTTGCAAACTCAGTTCAAAGTCTGCAGCCAGACACAAACAATGCCAATACTGTATTTCAGGTCTTCAAAGTGTCACAGAGTTAAATGCATGTTTTGTAACAATAGCATATCTCATGAGAACCCACCAGAACTCGTTTTCATTTTGTGTGGCGGTGGTTTCTTCAGATCACTCTGCATTGTATCTAATTCCCCTAGTGAATTATCATCTGGTAAATTTTCAGAGTCTGGATTTTAACAGAGTCTTCTGATCAGTGTGCAGAACATATCCTGACCTAACACACCTGACCTAACACAGTTGCTTCCTGGAGTCCTCTTCTGTCTCCAATATGCAGTCTGTGAGAGACCTGCCTCCCTGCTGCTGCATCAGCTGGGACTAGAAATTTGCACAGTAAAGGGAAGACAGATAATCCAGGCAACCTTGGGACAGAATTAAAAAGGAACTGATGTGAGGCAGAAATAGGACAGGAAATGGGATTAAGCAGGTTTTAGGAATGGGATAGGGGGAAGAAAAGGAGGTCGCAAAGAGTCTTGGCTCTCAGGAAAGAGATGTATTCAGCAAGAAAGCAGCTCAGTGTCTGTTACATATGGGGCAGAGAACTCACAAATGGCAAATTAGCAGCATGTTCACCTTCAGCTTCACAAACCACATCACTGTGAGAAGTATAGAGGTAATTCAAATACCAGATGACTAATAATCTTCATTAAATTGCTAGATGAAATGTAGGATATATCACCTAAACTAAATGCAACAAGCTCTACAGATCCACCCACGACCTGAAGTCAGATACATTTCATCTGTCTAGCACTAAACCGCTCTATATATTTGTCCCGGATTAATGATAAAA
>VZRM01004851.1:0-73267 GCA_013397955.1 Grantiella picta
CAGTTTGGGCTGGTGTCTGTGGTTTGTTGGGGCAGTGGTTTTTTGCGATTTCTTGGTTTGTGGGGATGTTGGTCTTGCTGTTCCTTTCTGTGGAGGTGGTGGTAGCGGTGTGTTTTCTGGTTGGGCAGACGGGGATGTGAAATGCCTGGTTAGTTACACATGTTTCTATTGTGGTGATGTTGTGCGGGTGTCGTAGTTTTTCCTTTCTCTTTGAGGGCATTTCTCTTTCCTCTTTTTTTGCTGAATTTCCCTTCTTACCAATAGCTGGACACTCTGCCTCATTTGTCATTTAGTGTCTTGGACTTTACCATTTTTCCTAAACTTATTTGTTTGGGCCGACGAAGTAACAGAGTTTTTTATTTTGAAGAATGCTGAAATCAAATTTACTGAACTTCTCCAATGTTGAGCATTTGAAGCTTTATAAAATAGTGTTTCCTTACTGAGAATTGCACTGGTAGGGATGTGCCAGCTAAGTTCCTCGTGTAGAAAGAAAGACGTTGTGATACTGGTAAGTTAGTGATAAGTAACTGATAAGTTACTGATAAGGTGCTGAGCTGATTGAGCTGTCCCACATTTTAATGCATTAGCGTCAATTATTTTATTCTGAAAATTCCATTTGTGTACTTTACCTGCAGGGATTTCCAGCACACCCCTTCTGTTTGTGTGCATGGAGAGTGCTCCATTTAGTGGGGATGCCCCCCTAGGTTATTCCTTGAGGCTGAGCAAAAGTATTTGCCTTCAGTCATTGGGTTATGTACATTGTTTTCTTGTTCGTTATTGAGCTTGCTTTGTGTTGAGTTCTTTACTTATCATATGCTTGTTTTCTTTGTATTAATATTGAATAGATTGTTTCTTTTTACATTTTTCTAGAGTTGTAAAACGGTTTATTTCTCAGGAATCTTAGGAGCTCATTAAGTAAAGATGGCCTCTCAGGAGGTGGCTCTGGGTCTAAGCACCTGAGCACTTAATGTTTATTGATGAAGCTTCTGTGGTCTCTTGCTTCCCTTTCACAGTCTGACTTTCATTTGATGGGGTTTAAGAAGTCTTCTCTAAGCTGTTACTTTTTAACAATAAAGGAGTTTTTAAAATTATTTTTAATGGTCTATTGTGCCCTGGATATCTCCAAAGGAGGTGGTATCAGAAGAGCCTGCTCGTGGCCTTGTCCAGTGATGCTTTTAGAAATGTCTCTAGGAATGGATATCACTCAAACTCTCTTATCCCTATTCTGGTATTGTATCACTTTCAAATTTAAAAAATCACACAAATCTATTTATTCTTTCGTCTTTGAATTCCCCATATTCCAGCTTGTATCATTACCACCACACCTCTTTTTGTCCGAGAATGGCTTAGTTCCTTCAGCCACCTCAGAGAAGAGAGAACCAATGAGGTCCCCATTCCTGACATCACAGGGTATTATTTCTGGTCAGGAGCATCAGGAGGACAGTGGTACAACGTGAAAGTTTCATCTAGAGGCGTCCTGCTGTGTACCTGAGAGCTGGTAGAAGAGCTCACCCAGCAACTCCTCATAATTTCTGAGCAGTCCTGGCTAACCAAGGAGGTCCCAGACAACTGGAGGGTGGCCAGTGTAATGCTTGTTTACAAGAAAGGTCAGAAGTAGAATCCGGGGAGCTACAGGCCTGTCAGCCTGACCTTGGTGCTGGGGGAGCTCATGGAGACCTTGAGTGCCATCACATGTCATGCACAGGAGATCCAGGGGATCAGGTGCAGCCAGCACGGGTTTGTCAAAGGCCTAACTGCCTGACCTGAACTCCTTCTATAGCAAAGTGACCTTCTTAGTGGTTGAGGGAAAAGCTGGGGATGTTGACCTCCTGGACTTATGAAAAGTCTTTAACATTGTATCTCATAGAGTTCCAGATATACTAGCTGCTTGTCATTTGGATGCTCTGTTCCTCTGTTCCCTGAGTTAAAAACTGGTTGATGGCCTGGCCCAGAGAGTGCTGGTGAATGGAATTACTCCTAGCAAGCAGCTGGTCACTAGTGGTGTCCCCCAGGGATCAGTTCTGGACCCAGTCCTGTGTGATGTCTTTATCAATGATCTGAAGGAGGGAACTGAGAGCACCCCCTGTCAGTTTCAGAACAATACCAGGCTGGGTGGGAGTGTTGATCTGCTGGAGGGCAGGAAGGCTCTGTAGAGGGATCTGCACAGGCTGCATCCATGAGCTGAGGCCAACTGTGTGAGGTTCAACCAGGCCAAGTGCTGGTCCTGCCCTTGGGTCACAACAGTCTCCTTCAACTCTAGGCTGGGATAGAATGGCTGGAAAACTGCTGAGTGGGAAAGGACCTGAAGGAGTTTGTTTTCAGTGGCTGAACATGAGCTGGAATGTGTCTAGGCGGCCAAGAAGGCCAACGGCACCAGGCTTGTGTCAGCAATAGTGTGGCCAGTGGGACAAGGGCAGTGCCCATGCCCCTGTGCTGGGCACTGGTGAGGCCATACCTCAGTTTTTGTGTTCAGTTTTGCTCCCACACAGCAAGAAGGACATTGAGGTACTGGAGTCTGTCCAGAGAAGGGAACGGAGCTGGGAAGAGTCTGTAGAGTGAGTCATGTGAGGAACAGCTGAATAAACTGAGGGGCGTTTAGCCCGGGGAAAAGGAGGCTCGGAGGAACGTTACTGCTCTCTGCAATGACCCCAAATGTTATAACTGTGTGGGCATCGGCTAGTTGCCTTTTCTCCCAGGCAACTAGCAACAGGAAATGAATATAGCCTCAGGCTGTGCCAGGTGAGGTTCAGGTTGAATATTAGGAAAAATTGCTTCACTGAAGGAGTGGTCAAGCATAGAAACAGGCTCCCCAGGGAAGTAGTGGAGTCACTATCTGTGGAAGCGTTCAAAAATTGATTAGATGTAGCATTTCGTGATGTGGCTTAGTGGTATTTGGTCAAAGGTTGGGCTTGATCATCTTGGAGGTCTTTTCAAACCTTAATGATTCTGTGATTCTGTATTTAGTCCCTGTTGTTTTCTCACTCTCCAGCTAAATGGGAAGTGATCATTTGTGTTTGCACGGAGCAGTGTCCTTGCAGTGACACAGTGGTGGAGGTCGTTAGAGCACAGGAAACAAACTCTCTCCCATGCAGGAGAAGGCCAGAGCTGCTGATCTGGGCAGATACTTTTGGGTGGTGGTTGGAGGGTGAAGGAGCAGCTGGTGCTGGTGATGTGTGGGCAGTTTCCTTCATGGCAAATGCTGTGCTGATTGGGTTGGACCATGTTGGATGGTGGTGTTTGGGTGACAGATCCCTTTGCTTGCTAAAGATGTGTTGGGATGAAGAAGGACAAGGACAACGTGCTCTGTGTAGTGCAGCAGGTCCCCATGGCCACTGGTGCGTAAGCACAGGCTGGAGCATCCTGGACCAGTTGTGGTAGCCGTAGCAGAGCAGTGAGCAGTTCCGGGCATCTCCTGTGGGTTTTGTGTTGTCTTGGTGTTTCTTGGGTGGAGCTAGTAGCACTGGGCTTCTGTTCCTTGTCGAAATCTCTGCAGACCTTGGTGGGTCCCCTCCTTGACTCCTTGAGGTGCACCTTGCCTGTGCTGCTCTGCTTGTCCTGAAGCAGTGCTGCTCTGCTTGTTCTGAAGCAGTGCTGTGTCATTGCATAATGGTTGTTTGTGGTGACATGATCGTTTGGAGGTGGCTTTCATTTCTTGACATTACTGGAGGGTCTGGAAGGGAGAGTGTGGTCATGGAAGAGGAGGAAGTATGCAGGGCAGGCATCATGCCATCTGGGCAAATGGGTGCCCCAAGGGGTCTGGCAACTGTAAGAGATGCCTGTGGGCTGCAGGACCATGGTGGGTCCCTGAGAGAGGTGTGCTGTCCATAGTCTTCAACCCGGGCAGGAAGTATCTCAAGACAGACTGCGGGGGGGGAGATTCATTCCTGCCTGTCTGCAGGGACTGTGTCTTCTGTCAGGTACAAACATGAAGCACAATCACCACAGCTTTGCTTTTTCATTCTTTTTTGTTTTTACAAAAGGTCTTTATTTCTAAAAAAACAATAAATAAATAAATATATATATAAATGAATGGCCAAATAAATAAAATTAATTAGTTAAATAAGTAAACAGAGTTCTGTGATGAATAGAGATTAGGATGAGAGTCCCATAGTATCCCCCCCGATGTCCATGGTCCCCTTGCTGTTCATCAGGTAAGGTTGCAGTCTGGATGAATGTGATAATTTCACGGGTAATGAGTACCACCCCTATCCCCAATGCCTTGCAGCAGTCCATGAGTGTGCAGCACAGAAATTTCCTCTTCCTTCCTCTCCAGTGGCCGTGGTTTGGGTATGTGGGCTGTGCCACAGCCTGGCCCCAGTATCACCACAGTCATACCCATTTCCCCATCAGTTCATCGTTCTGGTCAGAAGAGGTGGGAGTGGTACTGAGTGATCCCAGCCTGGGCTCCTGCTGTCACCACTCAGTCCGTGACCACCGGTGCTGGCTGGGGATGGGTGTTTGGTGTCCGTGGGTTTAGTGGGGTCCAGAGCAGCCTGGTGCTCCATTCGTCGTATGAGTCTGTCCACATGTTGGAAGCACACAAGAGCTTCGAGGCGGACGTGGTCCCAGGCGCAGGCGCTGTGGTTGTGGGCGTGGAGGAAGAGGTGGATGTCCCTGAAATACNCAGGTGGCAGGGCTGTATTGTGCTTGGAGCCATGTCCCGGAGAAGCTGGAGTGTGTCCCCAAGGTTGTGAGTCTGCAGGTGATGGCACGGGAGGCCTGTGGCAAGACCCATGATGAGGAGCAGCATTGCCAGGCCGCTGTGCCACAGGCAGGGCTGTGGGCATCCAGATACATCCATGGTCGAACTGTGGGTGCTCCTCAGGAGACTGGTCTGTCTCGGTGGTGGTGGTGTTTGCTTTGCTTGGGATGCTGCTGGTGGGCAGCTTTATGTAGTGCCCAGGCTTTCCTTTCATCATCATCATCATCACCATCTACTTACAGAGAGAATTTCCCTTTTTCTGTTTTCACTTTTGGTTTTTCGTTTGCCTTCTCTTGAGGGCTTCGGTTGTGCTTTTCACTATGACCAGGAGGTGGCCCTGGTATGAGAACAGGAGCTCACTCTTTCTCTGAGCTGCTGCCGGGGAGGAGCCTGCTACTGTGCTGTTACAGGAGATAAAAGTGTAGTGAAAGTTGTTTTCTGTGTGGCTGTGCAGGGGATATGTTTCAGGATTGTCTTTTCATTTGTTTTTTGAGTTGCCTTCTTTTAGGGTTTAAATTCTAAAATTTCTCTACCTACCAGTGTCTATTTTTTCTTATTTCATGCTCTAATATTATTTGTATATAATGCTTATTTTGCATGTTAAGTAATGTCTTCCTATATTTCTTATTGATAAATGTTGTTAGTCTCTCTGTCTTTTTTAATTCTACTTTTATTTTTATATTTTTTTAATACTTTTTTTTCTCTGTGGCATCTGCAGCTTTGCTAGCGCAGGAGTTATTTCCCTCTCTGCAAATATCTTGCAAAATATTTTTGGGGTCATCCCTCATATCACTGTATCCATAATTAATTATCCACGGAATGCTGGCAGTTTGAAGTAAATGTGCAGGTGTCACAAGGGATTTTTCATCAGCTATTCATGCAATGTTTGTGCTTTCTAGATGTTGGGTATTTTTTTTTATTGTATTGTGATTTTTTGGTGAAAATGTGGCAGTGTTAGATGGTCTGGGGGCAGGATCAGGTGGGAATATTTGTATTTCACATGCCAGTCTACTTACATATGAAAAGTGAAAGTGGGCAAAGTTCCAGTGAACAGTGTCACTGCTTCCTGTGTAATTTCTAGCAGCAAGAGATCCTAGTGGCTGCTGATAAGGCAAGAATGGGATTTCCTCCTGAGGTTATTTTTAAAATTTAACTCAATTACGTAATGTGCATATTGTTGCTGTGAAGTCTCCCTGTGGGGTTTTTTTTTTTGTTGTTTGGGTTCTTTTGGTGTGCGTTACATTGGGATATGCTGTCTTCTCTGTTCATCTGTTGCAAAGACCTTACAAATGCCTCAGCAGGTGTGTGTGGTATGCAGCGAGCTGCTCGTTGGAACTTAAATCTGTTACATCTCGGCATTTACCCTTTTTTCATCCTTTTCTGCCTCACTTTTTGAGCCTATTTCTTGTGTTTCACTTCTGGCTTTAGGCAGCTTCTCCCTTTGTAGGTCAGGAGGATACCTGTGATGTTTGAAGAGCAGTGTGTCTTCCCTGATATTTTTCTTTGGGCAGGCATGAACTGCAGACATAACTGCCTTGCACTCGTATTTTCTAATGAGTTTTTAGTTTGAATGTGTCTGTGCACGTGTAGGATGCGGATATTCAGCACTGATGTGGTTTTCCCCTGCCCGAGGTGCAGTGGGAATAGTTGCAACCCTTACACCCTCTTCTCATGTGGATTTGATTATATTTTCTCCAGTTTGTATAGGAGGAAAATGTTAGTGTGTCAGTTCATATACACTGAATTGTGTTCACATCTCTTCTGTAAATCTTCTTTTTGTGGTATTTTCATCAGAAGGGTATGGGAGTGCTGCTTTTGAATAACCTGCTAAGACTTTTAATGTGAATTTGGTTGTGTTTTGCCAAGTGATTCATGCTGGAGTTCATAAAGGCAAATTACCAGGGAAGGAAAAGTTGATGAAATAACAGCACCATTACAAGTTACAGAAAGCACCTGCAGTACTAAAACTTTGCCACTTTATTTCATGTTCAATGATGGAAGATTGGGTGTAGGGGACGGGGAATTGATGCACGGAAGTGGAGCTAGTGGAGAGTGCTGTCAACTCTGAGAAAACAGTCGAGGTGCTAGGGCATTTGCAGAGAGGGTAATGACAAAGGTAAAAACTTTTCCAGTGTTTGAGAATGTGGAAATGGATACATTACTACTTAAAGCACTATCTCTTTCTGGAATAGACATGGTGAGGACTAGAACATGAAAATTAGAGAAAAAAAGAGAGTACCAGACCCACAAGTAGAGTTCCTGCAGAGAGCAAATGGCAAACTTCTTGCCTTTTCTCCCAAACTGAGGTCAAAGTACTGCTTTGGTTTTGCTAGCATATCCTGTCATTTCAGAGTGCAAGCTTTCTAGGGTTGCTTACCTTCTTGTAGAGGACTTTAAAGAATGATCTAAGGCAGTGGTTTCCACCTTTTTTATCATGCACCCCATCAGTAAAAAATTTGTGAGCACTCACCTTCAATATATTTTTTTTTCTGAATTTTATATGCATACCCCTTTACTAATATATATGTTATAAAACATATATACAAAAAAAAAAAACCTGAAAAAAGGAGAGAAAAAAATTTACTTTTTTTAAAATAGAAAAAACTATTTTAAAATTCTCAAAGTTGTACTTATCAAAAGTACCAAATCCATTTTCTTCCTGCAGCCCAATGGATTATGATGCATACCCCACTTTAGAGACTACTGACCTGAGGTCTCCTGTAAAGTTGTTGAAATAAATTTTTCAGTCATCCAATAGTAACTATTTTTCTCTCTCTTTTAATGTTTTTGCTAGCTGATATTTTCACTTTTAGAAAACAGGGAAAAGTCCTTAGACTTACATCCATGTTGTGATTACAGTCCTGGCCTGACCCCAGGTGTTTGACCCACAGTGGTCAGTTCTCTTTCAGGCAGTCTCGCTGGAAGACAATAGCTCAGAGCTGGGAGCTGTGAAGGAAATCACTTAGTCATTGCTTTTAACTTACCATTAAGAGATTAAATGTTTGTATCTAATATGAAAAGTGTCTATATAAAGTAGGTTTATTTTTAACTTGAGGATCCAGGTAAATTTTCAGCTCTGCTGCACAACATAAGGTCAGCTTCCACCCAAAACTCTTTTAGTTCTTGCCTTTAAAATTTTCTTCTGTGTATAGTATGCAGTTCATAAGAGCTGTCCAGCTATGTTACAGTTTCAACTGTTAATAAATGATGTTGTCTCTTTCCAAGGATTACTATGGAATTACATTCCCTGCTCCTGCAACCTTGACAGGCAGAGATGGGAGCCTTGCTAACAACCCATACTCAGGTAAATGCTATTTAAAGACTAGGATAACAGGTGTGAGATGTGCTGGTTTCTCAGTGCAGGCCATCCTGCCTCTTGCTCAAAGAGGAATTGCCTTTCCTTTCTGTGATCAAAGAAGCTCTTCCTTGTTCCTGCTCTTGCTCTTTAGCTGTCATTGTGCAAAGATGATATTAATGCCATCCAGGATTTTCAGCCAGTGGTTTTCATCCACTGCCATCTGATTACAGCTTAAAGCTGTAGCCATAGGCATTGTAGTTCCTATAATGATGGTATTAAGTGCTGTCATACTTCCTGGTAACCAACAAAACAGAATACTGGTTGGGAGTGAGATGGAAGGGATTGATGTATGTCACCTCCTTAAAAAACATGAGCATGGTTCTCTGTAGGCTGCCAGAAAATACCAGTGTTTGTGAATTTTCTGCTTCATGATCGCTTCTCTTGGGAGGCTGTTTTTGGGTTAATAACTGAATTTCCCTTCCTACTTCTTCAATAAGGTGGCCCACGATGCAAGCCTTGCTTTCCTGGCCTTCAGCTACTGTCTTCAGAACTTTGGTGGTGTGAGGAACTGGAATTTTAACTAGTCATGCTTGACAAATAAACAGACACTGGCAAAAAAATGCCTATCACTGCCTGTAAATCCTAACCTGCTTTCAGCCCATGAAGCTTAGCTAAACAGGTTAACCTCCAGGAGAGTCACAATTTAACCCAGAAACCATTGGCTGTCTGGCTGTTTATCATGCTTCTGCTTTTAGCATGTTTTATTGCAATAATCTGGTAGTAGTGAGTCTGCTCAGACCTTGTGAGATAGGTGAGTATTGGCATCTCCCTTTATCCATGGATTAGCCATGGCACAGAGTTCTGTGCCACGAACAGGCAATATCCCTGTGGCTGTCAGGAACAGAAACTGGGTGAGGGCTTCCATGAACAACTGCAGGCTTTCAGATGTAGGATGTGTCCTCTTCTGTAGCTGTCTGCTTGTATTCAGAGGATTTAAATCTATTGAATTCTCCACTTTTGCAGTATCTTTGATAGCATTTCTGATCAGCTCCTTCTTTCACAGGTGATGTAACAAAATTTGGCCGTGGAGATTCTGCCTCTCCTGCTCCTGCGACCACACTGGCCCAGCCACAGCAGAACCAGACACAAACTCACCACACAACTCAGCAGCCCTTCCTCAACCCAACCCTGCCCCCGGGGTACAGCTACACTGGGCTCCCTTACTATGCTGGAATGCCCGGTGTTCCCAGTGCATTCCAGTATGGGCCAACCATGTTTGTAAGTGTGACAGCCTAAACTGTAACCATCCCTGTATGCCCCTGTGCTTTTGCTTTCTCCAGTCCAAACACTCTACGTCTTGGAATTATAGAAGAGGGATCATCAAAGACCATCTCATTCCAATCTCTGCCACAGGCAGGGACACATTCCACTAGACCAGGTTGCTCAGAGCCCCATCCACCCTGACCTTGAATGCTACCAGGGATGGGCAACCTCTGCCAGTGCCACACCGCCTTCATAGTGATGAATATTTTCCCTATATCTAATCTAAATCTGCCATCTTTCAGTTTAAAACCACTGCCCTTTGTCCTGCCACTGCAGGACCTGGTAAAATGTTTTTCCCATCTTTCCTATAAGCATTCTTTAAGGTCACAGTAAGGTCTGCCCAGAGCCTTCTTTTCTCCAAGTTGAATAGCCCCAACTCTCAGCCTGTCTTCATAGGAGAGAGGTGCTCATCCCTGTGATCATCTTCATGACCTCTGGATCTGCTGTAATAGATCCACAGCTTCCTCATACTGAGGAACCCAGAGCTGGAGTCAGAGGTGGAGTCTCATTAGAATGGAATAGAGTCACAGCTTCCCCAGTCTGCAAGAGATCTCCAAAAACATGAAACATGAGAAAATAGCTGTAATCCCACTCAGAAGAAAACAAAAAATTTAAAAGGCCAGAACTCATGGACCCGTGTGCAGGTTTCTGTAAATAGCTGACAGCTGCAGCTCGTGGGCTTGATGTTCCTGAAAGCCCCTCCTAGTGTCTGGAGAGTCAAGAGGAGACTCAAACCTGAGACAGTGAGCTGAGAGAGCCTGGATGGAGGAGACCCCATTAAGTCAGAGAGCAGGGCCGAAGTCTAAGGAGGAAGAAGGCTCTTTGGGACGAGGTGCTGCTCCAGGCAGAAGGGTAGATGAGGCTATTTAGGGCCCTGTAGGATAGTATTTTATGAATACGCTCAGGCGGGAATTGATGTTTACATTTGATTCTGTGGTTGTTCTTCTCAAGTTTGTGGGTAAAAATTTGCTGCTTACATTTGGCATATGAAAGAAATATGCAGCCTGTTCCAAGGAAGGGCTGCACTGCAATCACAGGAACAGCTCTAGGAGAAATCCCTGGTTAGAAATCCACTATAGCGAGTTACTGTAAGCATCCCCATGCCATCCCAGTCCTCCCGACTCCAGACTGAGGTGGAAGGTGCCTTCCCCACTAGGTGGCAGAGGGAGCCTGCGTTCCCCACCTAACGGCGCCTTTTGTTCCCATCCTTTGTCCAGGTACCTCCAGCGTCTGCTAAACAGCACGGAGTCAACCTGAACACGGCGTCGACTCCCTTCCAGCAGGCGAGTGGCTATGGCCAGCACGGTTACGGTGCAGGTAAGCCCTGGGCCCCTGCTTCCTGGTGAGTGCTGCAGCGGTGCTCGCACACCCTAATGCCCTGTCTTGTGCACACCGGCAGGCTACGATGACTTAACACAGGGAACAGCAGCTGGAGATTACAGCAAAGGAGGCTACAGTGGGTCATCTCAAGCACAAAACAAATCTGCTGGCACTGGACCTGGGAAAGGTAACACAATGAGACTGGAAGTTGCTCTGGAGTGGGGTTTCGTAGGGCAAGCTAACTCCAAGTACTGTGCAGTCAACACAGCAACTGGCTCTAAACAGGGTTGTGGTCCAAGCTGTTTTGCCATTTCCCTTACACAAAATGCTTTTCTAATGGCCTAATTGTTCCTTCTAAACCTCACGGCTGAACTTTGCATAAGGATTTGTGTGGCTGATGCACATTTTGGTCCAATTACTTATGGAAGGAACGGTAAGCTGTTTCCTAAGCCAAAGCTTTCTTTGCTGAAGAATATGGTGTTCCTTCGACGGTGCTGTGTTTTTGAAGCCTGAGTAGTTCAATGCTGTTGCAAAATGATCCTCTGTCAAATCGTGGCTAGATTTGAAGTTTCCTGGTAACCACCTGAGACAGCTGTGTGTTAGAGAGGAGGAGGGCATTTCACCCATCTCTGGGCTGGCTAGCTGATACCTGTACACCTTGTAACTCAGCATTATGTCACGCCTGGAGATGTTTCCTTTTTGACCACAAAGGCTGGAGAATTTATAGAGCTCATAGAAAAGCTTTATTGGGTACATGCTAGTTAGCTGTGAGAAGGGTATACTGGGCTGCTTAGCACTAACTGATTCATCCTTGTGCTCAAGCAAATACCAAGCATTTGCTGTGCACTTGAAACACCAGGTCATCATACTCTGCTCAGTGGAGAAGTGATCCAGAAAGGAGCAGTGTCCAAGGAGGGTTACAAGCTTAGAGCAGTGCACACCCTCTGAGTCCAGTCCTCTCATTCACTGAACAAAGCAACTGCTGGCTTTATTCTGATCCAAGTGAAATTACCAGAGCCACACTTTATAAAACTGTGAATGTGTGGTTTGAGAGCCACCTTGATGAAGAGTGTTTCTGAGCCTGTTGTGGCACCAGCCAGTCGGGGTGGAAGCCAGTCTGAGCCAGTGATGCTGATTCTGTCAGGGCAGGGGAGCACTGCAGACCTCACTCTTGTGCAGGATGTTGAAGGATAAGGGCTCAGATGTGCTGGAGGACTGAGTCTCATCACTCAGGGCACTACTGGAAAGCTCCTGAATGCTGCAATAGAGCCGAATGCACCTCTGATCCCAGGGGAAAGCTGGCTTTTTGTGAACTGCAATGAGTGTTCAGTGCAGCCAACTGCTGCCTGGTGAAGTGCATTGGAATTCAAGTGTTAGCAGCTGGGTTGTGGACCTGGGTGATTTTTCCCAGTGGTGTTTTGCAGTGGGAACAAGAAGCTGAATCCTTTCTTCTGCTCCCGTGTGGGTGCTGTGGGTCTGAAATCATAGAGAACCAGCAGGGCAATGCATTCCCTGAGGCTGCCAGAGGTGACAGGAGCAAAGCTTGGTATCATGCTGGCTGGGGGACTGACATTCTCACTGTTGATGGCATTTCTGTTTTCCAGGTGTTTCTGTGACCTCAAGTAACACGGGTGTGCCTGATATCAGCGGCTCAGTCTATAACAAGACTCAGGTAAGGAGTGCTGGACCCTCCTCTCTCAGGGCCCAAGGCTGATGATTCCTGTTACCAGGCTGGCCAGTCTCAGGGCCGTTGCATCTCTAACGCTGGCTCTGTTTGCTGTTGGAGTGAAGTCTCATCCTCTGTCCCACTGTTTCTGCTGTGTCAGCTCCTGACAGCAGCTGCTGGCAGAGGCTCATTGCTCCCCATGCTGCACACTGCCTGCACGGCCCTGTGCCAGTAGTGTCCTGGGTGCAAATGAGGTTATGGCTGTTAGCATTTTTAGTCAAAAAAGCTTGCAAAGCAGGTGAGTTGAGAAGCTTTTTGCTTTCCATCAGTGGGGTCCAGGCAGTAGTGCTCACCTCTAGCACCCAAGGGTCCCTGTCCCACGTTCTCCTGTGGCCATTGCTCAGTGTGCATCTTCTCAGGCAAAGCAGAAAATGCTTTGACAAGCTGTGGTGTGCATTGGGCTTATGTCCAGCTCCTGTTTGCTCCTCCCTGCACCCTCAGCCGGGGAAATCAGTGTGTGGCTATGATCCATGCTTACAGGTAGGAAGCCAGCTGTCAGCTACGTGCTTAGGGGTCAAGCATTGGCCAGCAGGAGGAAAATATTGCTGCAAGTTCCTGTGTTTTTCTTGGGCTGCTCTGGTTAGGTTAGGACTAGAGAAAGTCCAGGCTGAGCCCATGCAGTGTGGGAAGGACTGATCAGGCAGCTGCTGCCATCCCATGTCCCTTTGAATGAAAAGAGATCAGGGGAAAAAAACCCACAATAGCTGTGAAAATAAAAATGTCAAGAGCCATTAGTGCAGAAATACAGGTGAGAACAGGAGATGAAACTCATCCTCTGGTGTGCTTGCAGGTATTGAATGTGCCTTGGCTTCCTCGTGGGGTAGGTGAAAGGTTCAGGTGATGTGTGTTCGCACCACTCTTGTTCTGGTCTGGCTGAGGCTGCTCACTCCATTGTCTGACCCTGTGCCCATTGCCCCCTGTGCAGACGTTTGACAAGCAGGGATTCCATGCTGGCACTCCGCCTCCCTTCAGCCTGCCTTCTGCTCTTGGATCGACCGGGCCTCTGAACCCTGGTGCTGCCCCGGGTTATGCTCCAGCCCCGTTTCTCCACATCCTCCCTGCACATCAGCAGCCTCATTCCCAGATGCTGCATCACCACCTTCAGCAGGATGGGCAGGTGAGTTGGCCCCTTCTGTCTCTACAGTGTCCTCAAGGGCACATTGGTCTCCCATCCCAACAGGGTCTTGGAGGTTTTGTGTCCTTCTGATGTTTCCTTTGCTCATCAGGAAAGCACCTTGGCAGCAGCAGCTTGGGGAGGGAACCTCATGAAGTTCAGCAAGGGGAAATGCCATATCCTCCCCCTGCAGAGAAACAGCCCCATGCACCAGTAGATGTCAGGGACCACCCAGCTGGGAAACAGCTCAGCAGAAAAGGCCCTGTGGGGGCCTGGTGGGCACCAAGCTGACCATGGATCAGCAATGTGCCCTTGCAGCAAAAAAAGGACAACGAGATCCTGAGCTGCACCAGGCACAGCATTGCCAGCAGAGCAAGGGAACTGATCCCTGCCTTTTGCTCAGCCCTGGTGAGCCCACAGCTGCAGCATCGTGTCCAGTTCTTGGCTTCCCACTATGGGAGAGACACGGATGCATTTGTTTGTCCAGTGAAGGACTGAAAAAGGGACTGAATCATGTCTCTTGTGAGGAAAGGCTGGTGGAGCTGGGATGGTTCAACCTGGAGAGCACTGAGAGTGGATCTCATCCACGTACAGAAATACCCAAAGGGAAGATGTAAAGAGGACAGAGCCAGGCTCTTTCCAGTGGTGTGCAGTGACAGCAACAGGGGCAGTGGCACAAACTGGAACACAAGAGGTTCCCTCTGAATATCGAAGAAAATCACGACCAAGCACTGGCACACATTGCCCAGGAAGCTGGTGGTCTCTGTCCTTGGAGTTGTCTGGAGATGGTGCTGGGCAGCTGGCTCTAGGTGATCCTGCTTGAGCAATGGGGTTGGACAAGATACCTCAGAGATCCTTGCCGGCCTCAGCCAGGCTGTGATTGTATGAAGAGCCCATCCTGCTGTGGACTGGGGAGGAAAGTTTGTGGGGTGTGAAGCCGAGGCAGGTGCTCCTGTCCCCTGTCTGTGGCAGGAGGGCAGGATGTCAGCACTTGTGCTGTGATTCTGGGGAAAAATCAAGCATCCCTTGCAGGTTGCATGTCAGCTCCAATTTGGTTTCACCTGCACATGTGTTCACTTTCCTAACACTAAATATTCCCTGAAAAAGACAGTGTTTAGCCTTAGAGTCCAGAAATAGGACGTGATTTTGCACTCTATGTGTGACGTCCTTGTCTGGTGTGCCACCTTGGCTCACCTTAGGGAGGCTCCTTTGCTGAGCCTGGCCCTGCTCCTGACTTCCCTTGTGCTTGAGCCTGTTGTGGGATGGTGCATCCCTGAGCTCCTGCTTGGTCTTGGCTGTGGTTGCTTGGCCTGGATTGTGTGATGCAGGGCAGACACAGATCTGTTTTGATGGGAGGATCACTGCACTGCTGGGTGTCAGGGCTGTCCCTGGTGGTGCTGGGGTGGGCTTGTCTTCCTGGGAATGCTGGTGCTGTGGCAGCTGATGCCCCTGTTTCCTTTGTTTCCCATTTCTAGGGTGGATCTGGCCAACGCAACCAACCCAGCACCATGCAGCAAAAGTCTCAGGCTACCAAAACCGCCTATGGCACTTCTCCATACTGGACAAACTAAATCCGAAACCGGGGAGGGGGAGAGATCGAAAGGAGAGGAGGAAGGAAAAAAAAAAGAAAAGAGAAAAAAGAAAACAAAAGCCGAAGCCCATTCCTGGAATTATTAGGAAAAGTAACTGCTCAGCCAAACATCTGTGCGGGGAGAACTGCAGCCAGCCAGCCATCCTCTGTGTGACTCGCCTGCTTCCTCTTTGAGTTGCTGTTATATGTAATATATTTATGTATGTACTTGTAAATGTAATAGAGCCTAAATGTGGTTTTCTGCATCTTGCAGCCCGTTTTATTTTCTTTGTAGGAAAACTATTCATTTTCCATCTGCACCAGGGCATCCTTCTTTCTTTGTTTTATATTTTAAGCTCTATGGGTTTTTTAACTCTGTCAGACAAAGACAAGCTGCCCCTTTTTTTGGAGCTGGAGCCCATTTATTTAATGCAGTTCTAAATTCAGACAAATAAGGAGACCTGCCCTCCAAAAAACTCAAATCAAGATGTGTCCTGTTGGTTTGATTTTACTCCCCAGCCCCCAATATAGCTGTTATTTTAGAGGGGGAAAATAAAAGAAAGAAAGAAAAAAAAGTTTTGTGGGCCTTCCCCTTTCTTTCATTTCCTCCCTCCCTCACTCTTGCTGTGGAAGACAAGCTCTTGTGGGCAGTTTCATCACTGTGGCCTTGAGCTGCAGTCTCAACTATTAATTTTTTAATTTTTTAATAATAATTAAAAAAAAAAGACAGGGTTTTATTTTTTGTTTGTGGGGGGTTTTTTGTTGTTGGTGTTTTTCTCTAGCAAGAGACTTTGGATGGCTCAGTGTGTCCTGGAACCTCCTTTGCATCATTAGAGGCAAAAACTATGTAGCGGTTTCTTAAATAAAAGTATGAGCTGTGTCTTGTACCTCTTTTTGCCCTGAGCCACCTTCCCAGGAAAGCCAGAGTTACTGGATGCAAACTTCATCTGTCCCTCCCCACTTTTTTTTAAACAAAGACCTTGGAGGCAGCTCCTGGTCCTTCTTGTCCTGCACCAGTGCAGTGAATGTTCTAGGAGTTTCATTTCTTTATAGCCCTTCCTCCACCTAATAAAGATCTGAGCATATTGCTGGTGTTTGTTTGCATTTTCAAAGGCTGCAGGAGCAGCCTTTTACAGCCTATCCTTTTCTACCTGCTCCTGCAACAGCAGCCGAGCTGGGAGGGTAAGAGCAGCAGGTGAGTCTGACAATGGTGAGTTCACCTGTGTGCTGAGAGCTCTCAGGCACCTGCAGCAGGGATGGGATCTAGGGCAGCACCCTCACTCCTGCCATGAGCAGGCTGTCTCTGCCTTTGGTGTCTCCTGGGGTGGTGCTCTGAGTCCCTGTGAGCTGTGATGGGTAAGGACGGAGCACAGCTGCAGCTCTGCCCTCTTTCACTTTGCCCACAAGGTCTGTACACTCCTCTGGGAGGAAGGGCAGGGGTGTGAGGGCTCCAGAGGGAAGTCTGCTGCCCCAGGCTTGTCCTTCTGATCATCCTGTCCCCATGCAGCAGAGGAGGTGGGTAAATGTGAAGCACGCCACAGGCACGGGGCTGTTTTTCTTTCAGTATCGACAAGAAAAGTCTGTTTCTACCCTGAGAACACTTTTTCTTTGTTACCAGCTCTTGGGCACTGGTGAGACCCAGTTGTCACCCAGCCCTCCCCCAGCCTCTGAGCAGCTCAAGAACTACACTGGCATTCCTTTGCCCTGGCTCAGGTTTTGACACTGGTTGAACTCCAACAGCTGCTCCAAGCCCTTGGCAGCTGCTGCCCCATTGCCACTGGCTTTAGGGCCTGATTGTCAGGGACAGCAGAAATGTTTCTGCAGGTTAGGTCCTGTCAGCTTGTACAAGGCTGCACCAGCAGCTGAGCCCTCCCAGCGGCAGCACCTCATTTTATTCGCTTCTGAACAGACTTCCCCAGAGCTGCGTTCACACACTTGAGGTCTTGTTTATAGACACCCAAAGTCTATATTGAATGTTCAGTTCGTGCGTGTGTGTCATGTTTCCAGAAGCAGCTGGAGCTGGGAAAAGGCAACAGGTGAGAGTTGGTGCCAACCCCCAGCAGCCTCTGAGCCTCAGGTTCTGCAAGGACTCCTGCCAGCACTGTTGTCCCAAACCACACACCTTCCACACTCACCTGGCTGTGAGCATGGAAGGGCAGTGAATGGACTCTGTTGTCCTGCAGCATCCTCCTCTTCCCTAGCACCAGATACCCATGGCAACTCCAGCACTTTCCCAGCTGCTCTGGGGTCCTGCCTGCAGGCAGAGTGTTGCCTTCAGCCAGAGACAAGCTCTTCTCTCTGTGAGACTCAGCAAATTGTTTCTCCCTTTCCCTACGCCATCACTTCCAGCAGGACTCGCCTGCAGCAATTTCCTCTCTAAGCCCTGTTCCACTGAGGGCAGAGCTTAGGTTGCCTAGCTGCACTTTCCCATCAAGGAAAGGAGGGGAAAAACCTCCTTTTGCAGCCCCCTGGGCTTACCCAGTGCAGGGTGGGCTGGAGCCTTTGCCCTGCCTTTGGTCCCACACTGCTGCTGGAGGAAGCAGCTACTGGCAGTTCTGAGCAAGCCAGTGCTGTAGGGTCAGGAAGCAGATACAAGCAGGCCAGACCCCAGACAGTACGATGCCACCTGGTCCCATCCCCTAGTATGGAGACTCCTTTGGGAAGGCAGCTCCAAAATGTCATCACCCTCCAGCTTGGCTGTGGAGGGGAAGCACTTGAGCCCCAGACACATTTGACTCAGCAGTTGCTGTGCTGCTGCTACCAAGTGCAGCCAGTGCAACTCCCTGACACTTGTCCTGCTAATTTTAGCTCGACTGCAGCAGCCGGGGCACTGCAAACACCCTGCTCCCCTCCTGAGCCTGCAGGGAACAGCGTGGGACAGGCAGGGCTGGCAGCCGGGAGAGGTGGCAGCTGTGACCTCAATTTCTCTGCCAAAGCTGCTGCCTGACCCAGTGGCTGAACTCCTCCTCCACCGTGTCCAACCCTTTCAGGAGCCCTGTGCTCCTGTCCTGCCAGGGCACTGGCCACCAGCAGCTCTGGCCCAAGTCCTGCGTTCCTTCTCCAGTCACATAAATCCATGAACAACCTTCTCACTGGTCTCCCCCTTCCTGACTTAGGAAGACTAAATATAACAGCAAAGCTCTGGCCTTTCACCAAAGTCCTTCTCTAAATCAGTTTTGTTCCTAAGTCTTAGGTGCAGGCAGCAGTCAAACAGCAGCTTTATTTTGCAGTAAACTTATAGATATTTATGTATAAATATGTCTATTGATACGAGAGCAGCAATGAACTTGTAAACAGCTGTTTTTCAAAGCTTTGAGTGACCCATGCAATGCAACCAGCTCAAACAGGGAAGTAATAGCACAGAGATATATTCATTTCACATTTTTATTAGTAGACAGATGTGCAGAAAAGACAAAATATAACTACTGAAGGAGAAGACAACACAAAAATGCATCAGTTAATTCTTTCTGGTAAATTATATTGAAGAAAAAAAGGAAAAGATCTGGGAATTCAGCTAAGAAAACTACTAAGAAATCTAGTGTACCCTGCTGGTTTCAGAATGGTTGAAAACTGCATTTGGAGGGACGTGTAGTTGCAAATGTAAACGCTAATATTGGCTGAAACAGGAGAAAAAGGGTTAAGAAAAAAACCAGAATACACAGAGCAGGTAAACATTTTTCTGCAATCTCTTAAATAGTTTCAAAAAAATCCCCTCATACTTCGGTTGTATTTCGAAAAAAGGAAACCAGCAAGTCAACAAGCAATGACACTGCACAGGACAGTGGGGAAGAGAATTAGTCTGGTTAATGTCGGAGCTCTCAAAAGAGGTTGCTTTTTTGTCATTAAAAAAGGGTAACAGAAGAGTCATAATAATGCATCTTACAACACCAAGCTTGAAAATACAAGTCACTGGAGAGTATACAGTGAAGACGGTCAAAAGTACAAGGGAAATCCTGAAAGATGCAGTATCCTCATTTCCAGCCAAGTCATCAGCAAAGCCAGTGTTGCCACACTCTGCTCCTTCACCCCGCCACAGCCACCTGAAAGCTGGAGGTTGTTGCCCCTGCCCTGGTGTGGCCCCGAGTCCAGTCCTGCAGCCAGGGGGACATTTTTTTTGCCAGCCCTGGCTGGTGTGAAGCTGAGGTTGCCTCGCACTGTCACTAGACGCAGGGGAGCTACGCTGCGGCTCCAAAAAGCACCTGGGGCTGAGTCAGTCCTTGCTGGAAGAAGGCTGACACCTCAGGAAGGTGCAGCTGCCTTCCCAGATAAACATGCAAGCAGGAGGGCAGGCGGCCGAGGGAGCGCTGAGGACAAGAAATAATTGCCACTTGGGCTGCCTTCGCTGCCTGTGGGCAGAGGGATGCACCGCTGGGGCAAGGCCTGACCCTGCAAACCGCAGCCACGCAACATTTCAGAAACAGATCTTCCTCACTCACTTCATGCGGAGCCCCAAGAGCCTTTCTCTCCTCTCCTCTCCTTTACCCCCGGGCAGCGCACTGAGAGCTTTTGCTCAGCCTCGCCCGGGGACAGAGCCACGGCGCAGATCCAGAACAAAACCTTGCTCCCACCGAAGCACCCCCGAGGGACCGCAGCTGGTGATGTACCGTGGAAAACCCTGAGATACACAGAGGTGAGGCGCAGGCTCTGGTCAGGGTGATGCCTCTGTTCCTGTGCGGACCGAGGGTCTCGCCCAAGCAGGGCCAGCACCTCCGATCTGCTCTCGGGGCTGCCAGGCGCGGCTGCCGATCCAGGGATCATGCGAAAGGGGAACTCGGGGCACTGCACCACAGCCAAACACGAGCACGCTGCAACGGGGGAGGCTGTCGAGGGCCTGGGGAAGAGGGTTCTGAGACAGAAACATGCAGAATTCCCCTGCCCACGACGGAGCGCCCTAATCTCTGCCAAGGGCTCCCCAAAAGATGCGGGAGGCTGAGCTGGGGCACCAGCTGGAGCATCTGCTGAAGAGCCTTTCAAAACCTGCTGCTGGCCTGCTCTGCTGTGGGCTGCACATACCCCTGTGCCCCAGGGTGCCGTGCAGGGGAGAGCCCAGCACTGCCCGCTCTGCCCCGCAGCACAGGGACAGCCCGGACACCCCGCGGACACCACAGCGAGCTCCGAACTCTGCCCTGCACAGCCCGCGGGGCTGCAGCAGAGCTGCACCTACCCACAGGTGACTCACACAAGCAACAGAAGGCAGCTCCAGCTGCACAGGGCTGGAGGAAGCACAGGAAGCACAGGCTGCCGGCCAGCATGGGGCAGGAGGCTGCTGGTCTCTCCCACTGCCACAAATAAGCCCTGGATGAATGGTGGCCCGCTGGGCAGCAGGATGCACATCTGCTCTCCTCCCTCCGGAGAGGGGCAGCTGGCAGCAGATCTCAGCAGAACAGCTAATCTGAATTTTTTCAACCCTACCCTAGTCTGGAAAAAAAAAATAGCAACCCAGGGCTCAGTTTTACAGACGTGAAGCGTTAAGTGTTTATTTTAGGGTTCATATCACAAGCCTTTTCCAGAGACAAAGCTGATTGTGCCCTCTGGGGCTCCAGGGGTCAGCTATTTCCTAACTTAGCAGGCTGAAAAGGAATACTGTACCTTTCAGTGACATCCCATCAAGCTCAACACACAGTAGCTTTACACTCTCCGCCCCACACCTTATAAAGGAAAAGCCACCACCACAAGGCTAAACGAATGTACACACGCTATTATTGTAAATGGAGCAGCTAAACCTTGGCAATTTGCTTCGTGGGGATTTTTTTTTCTTCCCAGTAAATGCAGCACTTGAGCTCCTGAAAACCCGGCTTCCAATGGGTTTGTTCCAGCTTTAAATACATTAAAACATCTCAATGCAAGACTGTATTTAATTCAAGAATCTAAACACGAGCAAACCTGTTTTGCTGTGAGCGTTTCGTAGAGAAGTGAAAAGGGGAGTTTCTTTTTTAAAAAGAAATTGTAATACAGTGATGAAAGGGTTAAGAATGCAAGAATTCAGACATTCTGTGGAGGGTCTCTAAGAGGTCCATAAAAAAGGAGCGAACAGATCCATACAACAGGAGACAGCAGGAGACAAAGTTTTGTGTTGGGTTTTTTTTTTTTGACTTTTTTTTTTGACACCCCCCCCCACTTTTTTGCTGGACTGCTGCTAGGTTACCGCTGCTCCCTTCTGGCCTGAGTCGGCAGGGCAGTACAGGGGCATAGAGGGAGCAGGTCACGACTCCTCGTTGCCAGAATCATCATCATCGTAACAGTCGGCATCCTCCTCCTCCTCGTCTTCATCGTCAATGTCGTCATCGTACAAGTCGTCATAAAGCAAATCTGAACTGTTGTCATTGGAAGGCACTTTAGTTTTGATGCAGTACTCTGCCAGTGTAGTGGGGACCTTCACACCATCCTTCTCTGCCTCAGCTTTGGTAGCCAAAACCTGTTTCCTGTGGGGAGAAGGACACAGCAGGAACATGAGCAGGGCTGTGCAGCAGAGGCTCAACTCCCCGCCCTCCCCTCCAGGTCCTGCCCAGCCCAGCCCTCCTGGCAGCTCAGGGGCAGAGCAGCTGAGGCTTGCCGAAAGCACCACAAGCACCACTGGAAACAAGTTTGGTTCCTGCAGCCCTGGGCTTGGGAGCATGCCAAGGGTGTTTGCAGCACACACACACCCAGCAATACATGAAATCAGTTATTCCACAGGGCTCTGCATTAGACACCTGCCAGAGGCCAGAGCAAATTCCATTTGCTATCGGAGAGATGGTCAGGGATTTCCTAGGAGGAGTTATTGACTCTACAGCTGACAACTCTACCCCAGCATGCTCAAAACTGCAATTCCCACAAGCCTTAGGCAGCTCTCAGCTCCCACTGGAGAGCCAGAGCAGCTGGAGCACAGGGCAGCACCCCAGGATGCAGAAGCCAAGTGTTTCCCATCACCCCGGAAGAGGCCTGGCTGCTGCCTCCCAGCGGGCGAAGCAGATGGCAGCTTGTCCCCTCATCCACCCACTGCTCGTCAGTCTGCCATTCCCTCTGTATGGAGTACACCCAGCTCCACTAGAGCTGAGGGAGCTGGAGAATCCTCTGCACAGACAGAGCCCTGCTGGCCCCACCCAGGGCCACATCCTGGCTGCCCAGCTGGCAGAGACAATGCAGATGTGTCCTCATGCCAGCAGTCCCACTCCAGGCTGGGCTGCCCCTCCACAGCAGCCCTGGCCTATGCTCACATCACCCCCCGGCAGCTCCTGATGAACCATGGACTTCTCCAAGGGTAGCACTGAGCAGTCCTGCCAGCTAATCCAACCCAGCTCTGCAAGCCCTTGACAAAAATCCTGCTGATGCTCCTTTGAATTGTAGGGACAAGATTATGATTCATGCATGCATTAAGCACAGAAATTAGTAGGATGCAGTCAGTTTGCATCACATCCCAAGCAATGCAGGGCTCAAAGACAAGCAGGGACTTCGACTGAGATTCAGTAGTAGCCAATAGGTTTTGCAGAGCATCATGACAGATCAGTCTGAAAAAAGAACAATTTAAAGATGCATCAGCCCAGTTCTCCTGCCCCAGAAGTTTACACTGCTTCTGTGTGCTGAAAATTCTGGAGTGACCAGAAGCATGGACTTTGAATAAGACACTGAAATTAATTTCCAAATTAAATTCTACTGATTAAAATCAGCAAGAAGCTGATTTCAGCAAATTCTGGAAGCACCCTGCCTGATAGGATTCAAAGCAGGAGGCTGGTAGCCCAGCATCACACATGGCAAAGCTTACCTTATGATTTCGGCATACTCCTTGTCTTTTCCTTTACTGTCCCTCCATTTCCTGAACATGACCGATGCATCCACATTGGCTGGGGAGAATGTGTTGGGCTCATTAAGCAAAGAGATTACACTCAGTAAGATAGTCCTGAAAGAGGTAATCACAACAGCACAGTCAGAGCTAATGTGATCACGGATTCTGGATCCCCACAGTTTCTTTAGGTCTTGCATCATAAACTTGTTTGATGTCAAGTCTTAAGCTGAGGACAGTGTTTTAAGTGAGAGCAGATATTTATGAACCTCAGACCCTGGACACTGGTGTAGTGATGGTGATACAACACAAACATCATGTGACTACAGATCATTGTGTCTGTGCATGTGCTTGGGGCAGGGCAGCAGGCAAACCTACAATCAGACCAGAATTCAGCTTTTCTGCACCACCCACAGATGGTGTGGGGCTGGAAACCTGCTCTGTGAGCTGTTCCTGAGTTACAGCCTCCAGCAGAAAGCCAGGCTGTTTGCCTGCTCTGCACAGGGAGAAGGACCACTATGAGCCAAGGCCATCAGAAAAGGCTGCACTGCTTTTTTCCCTGCCCTGCTGGGCGGTGGGAGGCCTCCCCCTCCCCTCCCCTCCTCTCCCCTCCCCTCCCCTCGGAAAGACAGTGCAGATGCTTTGCAACACCCAGGCAAGGCGCCAGGGCCCAGCAGGATTCAGCTGCTGGTGCTCAGCAGAGCCAGCATAAGCCACTCACATAACCCCTGGCAGGCTGGCAGGCAGGCAGACAGCCTTCCAGGATTTCTAGCCAGGTGCCCTGCTCTGCTGGCATTTACCAGCTGCAAACACCATCCTCTTGCCCAGAGCTTTTTCCTGCAGTTCCTAGAATCCTTCGCACATGAGAGATGCAGCCTTTGCTGCTCACGCAGTGCCCCAACCAGCACAACATCCACACCCAGCCACTGGCTGTAGCTACCACCATGACAGCATCACCTGTCCCAGTGGTCCTGCCAGCAACAACTTCCCTTTCAAGTGGAAGGGACAAACAAGAGACAGGGAATAGTTCTTGAAACACAGAATTACCTAACACCCATTTTGAAGACATTGATTAAAGGAGACTGGGAGCTGCAGTGATGTTTGCACTGATTAAGGGCATGTTCAGAGTGCATCTACCAGATCATATCTCTGGGTACAATTCCAGGAAATGCTTGGTCATTTGGATACTGGGTATCTTGAAAGGTTTTGAAAATAAATATTTCATTCTGAACATACTGTTCAGCACAGCTATCAAGAGAGCCTTATACAATTTATTTTCTAAATTATATAATTCTGTAAGAAAAGAGAACATCAGCTCTGGCAAAAACTGTCTCATCGGACCGGAATGATGGGCATAAGAGATCATTTTCTTACTTCATCTCAAGAATTCATTTAAGAGCCTTTGACTATCTGCAAACAGGCTGCAAAGTCAGCATGTCAGCTCCAGAATCATGCAGCAGCTTTCATGTAGTGCAAAAAAAATCTAGGGAAGGCCAAGGACAGGAATTCATTTCTGGATTTAGCATCTGCTGTACCACACTTCCATCAACAATGAGGAGAAGCCAATTTTCACTACAGTGTCCAGACACCAGTCACTGCAAAGCTACTTAAATACACCAAGGCAACTGTACTATAGGTGAAGCTCTCTGAGCTCTTCATTCCCAACCAGCACATTAGATCAGCTCCATCACTGCTCATATCCTCAAGAGCTGGACAGTCTACTCCAGCTGGTTGCTGTGGGAAAGTGGGATGAAAAAAGTACAATAACAGAAAGACAAAGCCAAGCTTCGGCGAAGCTTCCTAAAAAAGTTCAACCACGTAGGACTGAAAACCTCAGCATGGACTGGATATAGGCTGAGGCTCTGGAATATTGTCAGTGATTTGTCCCCCGCCTCAGGCAAAGTTGCTCTAGCAGGGAAGACCAGCCAGCAGAGGCTCAAGGAAACAGACCTGTTAAGGACTGTTTTTTCTCATGTATGAACCAAAGAAGGCTCAGAGACAGACATATTTCATCCCAAAGAGACACGATTGTAGAGAGAATAGATTGGCTGGTGCTCCTAACCAGCACATCCTATTATACTCCTTGTTGGAAAAGGATTTTTTTTTAAATTCCAGCTGCTATCCACATTGTAGCCTCTCAGAGCCACCTCTGGAGGTAGGTATAGATTGGTCCTAGTGCATTTTTGCTTTCTGGTATAAAGTTAAAAGTTTTGGCCTAGGCTGCACTGACAGTCATGTTACTGCATAAAGCTGTTTGCAGCATCTGCCCCAGTCTCAGGCAGCAAAAAAAAGCCAAGAAAAATGGGAATCCTCAGGAAAAAAGCAATAGGGAGACAGTACATCACCTATCTGTATGAGATACAGGTCTATCAACATCCTGAATGTTGTTCTGAGTCCTGGCCTGTGCAGCTCAAGGACAGGGGAGACAAGGGAGATGTGCAAGACAACTGAAGATGATCAGAGAGCCTCAGCTCTGAGCCTTGCCCCTAGTCACTCAGCTCCATGAGAATACAGGAAGCAGTATTCTCTGCCAAGCAGATCAGAGCTGCATTCCTTCACATTGTGGGGTGCTTGCTGTATTTACTTATGCCTGTCTCACCTAGCTCCCAGTGATGGGAAAGTCCGTACTGATTATGTTTAAATGAGCCTGCTTGACACCCTTAGAGGTGGAAGCACAGGTGATCTCTCACAGTTGAAGAATGAATTCTCTTCTTCAGACATTTCAACTCTGCACAGCTGTGGGCAAACAGTCTACACTTGGCAGGCTTCACAGTATTTAGCAGCTAAGAAGCTGCTCCCTTCCACCCCTTCAGCCCTGCTGCCTTCTGTCTGACACTCTGGAGCTTTCCCAAGCCAGATGGGACACCAGCAGGATGTGCTTCTGTTGGCACTCAGCCCTCTGGGTGATGCTGGTAGCAGGCTAACAATGAAGGACCAGTTTTATTTTCATTTACTGATACATTCACTTGCTGAGGAACGCTTTGTCAAGTCACACTTAAGCCCTAGATGTTTCAAGAGCATAAGCACAAAAACTGCAGCTGTGGTGAGGGAGAGCAGAAATTAAGAGAACAAGCACCGTGAGAAGTTCCATGTCAGTCTCTAGGGCTAAATATAATAGAATACTCAAAATGTATGTGTGACATATGTAATTAATGCCCAAAGGTGTTTCCTAACTGTGAGTTAAGGCTTGTCACTGAGTCAGTTCTTTATCTGACAGTGTTTTGTAATGAGAATGAAATTCAGCTGCTGTTTCAAAAACATGGACAGATTAGGCCTTGAATGGCTCTTGTACTCAGTGATTTTTTGCAGGAAGAAAATCACCCAGATGCTCATGACACCACTCAGCAGGACAGGAGACAGACAAACCAGGGAAGGCAAACAAAAGGCAGGACTCTGCAAAGTTGCTTCTACTGGTTGGAATGCTCAAAACCACACTGTATTGGGTTTGCATGGCCAAGCTTCGGTAGCAGGGGCACTACGCAAAGGTGGCTTCCGTGAGAAGCTGCCAGAAGCTTCCTCCATGTCCAGCAGAGCCCATTCCTGGCAGCTCCAAGGGCAGATGTGCCACTGGTCAAGGCTGGGCCAATTAGAAAGGGTGGTAATGTCTCTGTGATAGCGTATTTAAGAGAAAAAAGTTGTAATTGTGTCCAGAGAAGAGTGGAGTGAGAATATGTGAGAGGAACAGCCCTGCAGACACTCAGGTCAGTGCAGAAGGAAATGCAGGAGCTGCTCCAATAGAGATTCCCCTGCAGCCCCTGGTGCAGCCCACGGTGAGGCAGCTGTGCCCCTGCAGCCCAGGGAGGGCATGGGGGAGCAGAGATCCACCTGCAGCCCCTGCAGGAGCCCAGCTGGAGCAGGAGGATGCCCAAAGAGGCTGTGATCCTGTGGAAGGCCTGTGGAGAGAAAAGCCCATGCTGGAGCAGCCTGTTCTTGAAGGACTGCAGCCCGTGGAAGATTAACCCACACTGTAGCAGTCTGGGGAGGACTGCTGCCTGTGGGGTGGACTCATGTTGGAGTAGTTCATGGAGAACTGTCTCTCACGGGAAGGACACCACGGTGCAGTGGGGGAATGACACCTCTCTCTGAACAGGGGGAGAAACTATGTGTGATGAATTGACCGTGACCCCCATTCCCTGTCTCCATATGCTGCTGGGGTAGGTGGTTGAACTAGGAAGGAAGGAGGGGTGAGGCAAGGGTGTTTTTAAGGTCTTGGTTTACTTCCTATTATCCTGCTCTGACTTTGTTAGTAATAAATTTAATAATCTCTCTAATTCTAGCCTGTTTTGTCCATGACGCTGCTTGGTGAATGATCTCTCCTGGTCCTTATCTGCCGCTGAAGAACATCAGAACAGTGAACAGGTAGGTAATGCTGCTAAGATAGGAATAGCTCAGGTAGACTTAGGCTGGGAGCAAAAGGGTGAGCTACTTCTAGCCCCAGGATTCTTTAGGACATCTAGGAAAAGATACAACCTACACATAGGCTCGTGATTGAGGGGTGGGTCGACCATGGAGGCCATCACACAGGTTATCCACCAATGTGAAACCTGTGCTGTCATCAAGCAAGCCACACAAGTAAAGTCTCCCTGGAACAGAGGGCAGTGGCTGGGTTTGCAGTATGGTGAGGCCTGGCAAATTGACCACACTGGACCACTGCCACAAACACACCAAGACAAGAGCTACATACGATGGTAGAAGCAACAAGTGGCTGGCTGGAAACATGCCCAGTAAACCATGCCACTGCTCAGAACACCATCTCAGGCTTTGAGAGACGCATTTTGTGGTGACATGGTATCCCAGAGAGAACTGAGTCAGACAATGGGAATCATTTTCAAAATAACCTCACAAACTCTTGGGCAAAGAGACCTCCCTTATTACCCTCAAGCCTCTGGAAAGATTGAGAGAGCTTGAAGACTGATAAGAGTGTTAGGTAATGGGGCATGGGAGTAATGGGATGCTAATTTTGCAGAAGCCAGATGGCTAGTCAGCACTAGGGGATCTGCTTACCACCCCGGTCCTGCCCAAACTAAGCCCTTAGACACTGTGGAAGGAGACAAGGTTCCTGCATTACACACAGGGAAGTGGCTGGGGAAGTCAGTGTGGATTTCTCCTCCCATGGGAAAACGCAAACCCATCTGTGGGATTGTCTTTGCCCGGGAACCTGGGAGTACTTGGTGAGTAACGTGGAAGGATGGGCAGACCCAGTGTGTGCCTCAAAGAGATTTAACCTTGAGGGAAAACCAATCCATGGTGTAAGTTGTATGTTGCAGGAAGTAAAGCAGCAGGAATGACATGAACAGATGAAGAACAAATTTTGCAAGGACAATGTATGATGGCTGAGACAGCCTGTTGTTGGAGCCCAATGACCAAGTGTGCTGCTTCTCCTGTTCTGTCCACCCACCCTGATGGAATGGAGCCCAAGGCATGGATCTGGACGGGTGGAGGAAGCCAATTAAATGGGAAAATAATATCTATCTGTAAAAGGACATACAACAGTAGTTAATGAAAATGTATGTTTGGTATAGAGACGGTTCAAGGATGTAGTTTAAGTTGTAAGTGTGGGTAAGAAGGGATTCCAGTAATGAGAAATAAATACAACGGAGCAGTTTGAAGACAGATATATTATTGTAGGATCTAAGTATGACACAAATTGCATGGAATAAGGAGTGCAGATTGTATTGAGTCTGGCTGAGCTACAGTTCATTTTCCCTTAGCAGGCCTCAGTACTTTGCATTCATAGTTAGAAAGGTGTTGGTAACACACCAGTGTTTTGGCTACTGCTGAGCAGCATTGGCACACAGCAGTTGTGTCTCTCTAACATTCCCACTCCCCCCTCAAGGGGCTGGGAGAGGGCAAGATCCTAGGATGAGATACAACTGGCCAGCTAACCACAATTAACCAAAGGCATATTCCATACTGCATGACATCGGCCCAGATACAAAAGCTAAAGTAGAGAGGAGGAAAGGGGGGCATTTGTTATTTTACAATATTTGCCTTATGGAACAGCCACTCAATGTGCCGAAGCCCTCCTACGCAGGAAGTGACTTAATATCGCTCACCAATGGTAAGTAGAGATTAATCTTTTTTTCCCTTTGCTTATGTGCACACAAACTTTCACTTCTGCTTTAGGAAACTGCCTTATCTCAACCTACTAGTTGCTTTCCATGTTATTTTTCTCTCCACTGTCCCACTGGGAAGGGTAGTAAGAGAGCGGTTTGGTGGGCACCTGTGTTGCTTTTGCTTAGCCCAGAATATCAGCAAGGTATCTTTAGCACCTAAGAGAAATTTAAACCCTTCAAAAGCTGTTGTGGTAGGCCTGGAGAAGAGTCAGAAGGGTTGGGAGAAAATGCACCCCTGTGTTCATGAGTCAGTTTTGCTTAGTCTAGTTTTTGTTAGTGGGTGGAGTGGGGTACAAAGACGACTCCCGTGTGTCCTGTGTGAAGGTTCTGGATGGCTTTGAAGATGATGGACATGCTGCTGGCTAAGCCTGGGCCAATTAGAGATGCTAGCTACACCTCTGTGATAACATATTTGAGAAGAAATCAAAACAATCTGAGCACACACTTCTTTTTAGCTAGAGGGAGAGGGAAAGGTTGGAAGGAAGGAGGGGGGGTGAATGGAGAAACAGTGTCTTAAAACGGAGGGGAGTGAATGAAGAAATTGTGTCTTCAGAGCTTATTTTTATTTCTCATTTATCCTCTGACTGTTAGATTAATAAATCACTTCGCAACTCTAAGTTTCCAGCCTGTTTTGCCCTTTTCCTCAGTGTGTCCTCCCACCAGTCCCTTATCTCAACTCATAAGTCCTGTGTTTAACAGTTTTTTCCCACTCTTCTGCACAGCTGCAGCAGGGGAGTTGGGAGAGGGCAGATGCTGTAGGTGCCTGGCATTTAGCCAGGGTCAAACCATCACAGCACCTGGCACCCATTACACATACTTTTCCACTCGTGGTACCCTGAAGAAGATAACAGTGACTGGGAAAGGCTTGAACATTTGAGATAATTTGCCTTAAGAGTATGAAATCCTGTGAACAGGACAGAAGGCTCTGCACTGTCAGCCCAACATGAGGACACAGTACCCCAGTATGTTCAGACAGATTGGTAAATCTGGTTCCCACTTGATTCAAGCCCTAAACCCCACAAAGCCTTAAATTCCCTCCCAATATAGGCATTAAGACTTGCAGAGATGCCAGGCCTTTGAGGTCACCACTGCACAACATTCACAGTTACCTGACATTTTGGGTGGGGTTCCACCTCTCTGATGGCAGCTCTCCACTTTGTGGGTCATCTACAGGTGGGTGAAGAATTGAAATACATACATCTCCATTCTGCAAGACAGAAAAAAGCATTGAGAACAGCTTGGCTGGAGACTGAGGTCTGATGACTCAAATCCACCACTCCGAGCAGCTTAACCTTGTTGATATGAACACTCAAGTGCCAGTGAAAACCAACAAGGACGGGAAACGGTTCTAAGCTCTTCCTGGATCTACTTTATTTATACACAAGGGTTAGCCTGCAAACTGGCAAAAAGATCCAATCTAAAGTCAAGATGTTTAAAGAATGTAGCAAAGTGAGCAAAAATGGTAATACTGTAACACAAACCTAAATTGGTCAACAGATCCCAAATACTAGTGTCAGGGTGAAAAAAGCTTTAATCGCAGGAGAGCTGAAGTAGGGTTAAAAGAATGATGTGTTCCCCATGGTAGCTTGAGTTAGACGCAGGAATTTTTGATTTGAAGGGTTTAATCAGCATCTACTAGCTCAGGTATGAAAACATTACTTCTCCCAGGACATGGATGTTGAACAGATGGTGTGGGGCAGGCTTACACTGCTCCCCCAGGACACAGCTGTTCGAAATACCAGGTGAAAAAGTAGGAGATGCTCTCTGAAGGTTTCACTGAAAATCCCTTCCAGCATGCAGGAGGAAGAATATTCTGGCAGCATATGGAAGCCATACAGCCACATAATCTCAATATGTGTTCTATTCACCAGTGTTATGGCCTGAATATAGATTTAAAGCTCCATAATGCCTGTTTAAGAAAGCTGTTAACCCAATTCTCCAGCAGCAACTGCACTCTGACACAAGTGCTTTGTAGGAGTGCTGGAGCAGTATCCACCACAGCTGACATCCTCCACTGAGGCAGACCCCAGAGACTCATGCAGTCCCAGTGCCTTACTGCAGGGTGGGGTGAAGGTGCAGATGAGGCCTGAAGCCAGACAGCACACGCTGGCCTCTCCAGGCACCACAGGTTTTGCTCTCCCTTTCAGCCATCTGTAGGGTGAGTCACAAGTTCCTAGAGCAGCCCCACACCTTCAGGAGGCACAGCTCTAGCTAGGGGGGCAGCACTCATGCCATCCCTTGTCATCCTGGTCCAAGGCACAGGCTGATGATGGGATCAGCTCTGTTCAGGACTCCAGGCTGGCAGCTCCCCACACACCTGGTCTCAGGTCCTTCCAACACTGCCTGAGTGCAGAAAAGGGCTGCTCACAGCAACAGCATCTGCGCTTTTGAGCCCAAGCCAATGATTACGACTACAGATAGCAGCAGCTCACCTGGAGGGTTGTGATCCATATCCAGATTTCAGTGGTGCACCAACCCTGCTAGGTATGCTAATCTAGCAGGCCCTTGTCACTCTGAAGCAGGTTTTAGTCAAGAACACAGCAATGCAGCACCTGGAGCTGCTGAATTCCAAAGCACATACTTATGTTGCTGGAACAGTTTGATACAAGAAGGCAGTTTCCTTTTTAGGACTCCAACCAGCTTGTGAAACCTTGGAATTTTTTTAGCATCGTTCCAAGGTGAAGTTAACTTTACTAATGTTAGATTATGTTCCGTCTACTCTGCTTTTATTAATAATTTCCATTAGTTTTTGCTTTGACCATTTTCAAGCAGATATTTGGCAATATGAAGATATAGAGGGAAGCAAGGATGTGAGAAGTTTTCCTCTTGCAACAATCAGTCTTACACATCTGGAAATTGCATCGCATTAGAGTCTGGAAGGGTAAAGGTATAATGCGGCCTGATGGGATCAGCACAAGGTTCTAGGGATCAGGATAGCCAGGGGCCAGGCCTTTCCCTACACACATTTTTGAAAGATACAAAGAAGGAGAATGGGGTATTCATCTGCCATTAAGAAACAGCCTACACTTCTATCAGGACTGAGAACTGTTATGTCACAAAAATAAAGAGCAAGTGAATGCAGTTTTACCAAAATTCAATTAGATGACCAAAGCGAACTGGAGATGGGAAAAACACACATTACTCAAATATCATTGCTCAGAACTGGAATGTCAGCCCCAACCTCCCCATCTGGTCCTACCAGCAGATTGTCTAAACTGCTACTTTCTTTCATCTTCCTTGCACTAAGAGGGGTTTTTCCTCCCCCCCCTCCATACTCCTGAAAAACCCTCAAACCTCAAGCACTTTGCTGAGATAGTCTCAGTTTCATTTGGAGTTATCCCAGTGCCTCATCTTTATTGCTTAAATTTTGTTTCCAAAACAGCCTGCAAGTTGCTTCAGATTCCCTCAGCTACAAGAAATACTGCTATGAACACAAAGCTGAGAGCTTTGGTATTTGAAGAGGAAACCCAAAATACACCCATCAAGTTTTGGGTTAGTTTCTCCTCCTACGTTCAGTTGTTTGTAATCAATTTTCCATCTTTCTCACCAGGACTGGGAGAGGTCATTTTCCAAGGCTCATTTTTGTACATTTCATTTTGGTAACCATTTCCCACTCACCTCCTGAATGAGGATTTCTGCTTCAGAATCAATACCCACAGTACGGATCTGCAATAATCTGAGGATTTCAAAGTTGTCTTTATTTACAGACCAAACTTTCATGTAACTGAAATAGAGTCTTAAAGAGAAACACCATCCTTGGCTACGTGCAAGTTCCTGCACCAAGTACAAACCCCATATCAGAAAACTGTCAGAGAACCGATTTGAGGATGTCCCTAGACTTAGGGCAATTCCCTGATCAGTCAATAATTAAAGCTGATTACTATTCTGTTCTCACTGAAGTTTGGTAAGGTTTCTAGCCATTTATTACTAAGCCATCAATGCTGTTCTCACCATGATATTTGAAGCACGCCCATTCCAAGCTAGGTATTTAGCAGCAAGAACTTAATCAGAAAAGGGTTTTCCATGCCCTAGCAATCAACTGAAGCCTTCATTTGTTCACAGCATGGAACTGACTGACATTCCTGTTTTAAAGTGGGTCCAAAGGAAGCCTGCAGAACCTCTCATAAGAAAACCTGTGGTAAGGCGACAAACCTGCACCAACAGGAACATTTTGAAAGGCCTTTAGCTCCCCAAACTATTGAACTAGTGCTCCTTAGCAGGTTGACATTCTTCTAGGATATCCAAAAGTTCAGCTAGGATTTGGCTGCCCTCCACTAAAAGTCAAGTTCTGAGCCAAAACAGGCATTCAGCCTTCAAATACAGCTCTACGAAACTGGGTGGTATTGAAACAATTACCTCTATATAGACTCAACCCCCTTCTGGACCTGCTGTGTAGTTGTATTGTGATCCAAGTACTGACAGTCCACAGCCTTGACTACTCTCTGAATGTGACCCACACATACATTGAATTTAAGGAAGCAGAAAGCTCTCTCACACATGCCAAAAAAAGTGTTTAAGAAACACCTTACCTCATAAATGTTGGGGTGCCACATTTTGGTCAGGAATCTGAAGGTAGGTGGTGAATATGGATAGTCAATAGGAAATTTAATGTGAGCCTGAAAAAAAGCAAAGTATTTTAGTTAGGAAACAGAACAAAAAAAGACCAACATGCAACAGCTAACGTGAAAAGATTGGGAAAAAAATTCATTAGGGCTACTGAATTGCTCATTTTACAAACTAATGCCCATGTGGCCCCACAGTGTAACTATACAATTTCTTATGAGCAAGACAACTGAACAAGAAAAATCTAAGCACCTGGGCTGGTAATGCTCAGAAAACAGGCCAAAAGGCATTTACCATGTCCTATTTCACGAGGCACTATTCAACAGCTGTTGTTGAACAGGATAAAATATACTGGAAAAGTTTTAACTCAAGATACTACTGCTCTCTTTTTTTGGTTCAAAAGCAGACGAAAAAAATGCTTACTGAGCTGAATAGAGCTGTTTAAAAGTGCCTGTACAAATATTTAAAATTATTCTTCCCATGAGGAAGAAAAATTGTTATATAACTTACTCTAGTTATTTTGCCTTTGTTTGAAAGTTAAGCTGTTCCATCCCCCTGTGTTTCTAACACTACATGTTTTGCCACCACAGGCATTTTTGAAGTTGCAATATAATCTGTGTCTGTTTAACAAGTTAGTGCACCTTGAGGAATATTGATGGGCATTTGCATTGACAGCAAACATCTTGCAGTGGTCAATAACCACCTGTGGCACACAGCTCTAAGTGGAGTCGGTTGTGGGAAGGCTGCAGAGATCCCAGCACTGGATATTAACTTCTCTGTGCTGTCCTACCATTCACAGCAGTCTGAATCTGGACTGATTAAGTGCCATGTAAGTCCACCTTCCTCTCTGGAAGGTGGACTTACATGCTGCCTGCTGCACTGTGGAACACAAATCCTTTCCTTGACACTGCTCAACCCACCAAAAAGTCCCACTGCCAGCCCCCTGGGGGTACTCCAGAGAAGCATCTCCTAGTCCCTGAACCAAGGCCAGGCTCATGAGCAATTGAGAATGCAAAAAGAGATACCAAAATCAAGAATCAAATGGTAAGAGCAGAATTCCAGGCCACCCTCTTCTACTTAAGTACCTAGCCATGCCACTTGTTCAACAAGACAAGCTATGGGAAGTTTTATTCCATAGTCCACAGAAGCAAACAAACAAACAAATGGATCACTGAGCTATTAAGTACCTGGCTGCAGTTTTACTTATCAGCATACACCTTTACCTTGCAATCCAATTTAATGGGGTCAGAGTGCTAGGCAGTCAAGAAAAGAAGGTTTTTTCCACCTTCACAAAAGAATTTCATCAGCTCACATGGCCTTACGGTCAGTACATGCCTACTCATGACTATGTGAGTGTGTTACAACAGCACTGAGTCCTCACCCCACAGTCATCTGTCACAGCACACTCACAGCCAAGAGATTTATGATTTGCTTAAAGAATCCCACAGTTTAAGGTCAGTTGCACAAATGGCATTGCTCCAAGAGCAGTGAGTGAATGCCTCTTGTCACCACAGCACCACAGAAGAGAGTTCTTGTCACCACACGCTGCTGCAGCACAGACATGCCTGGCCTCCAACATGCCCCCCTGAACTGGGAGCAGAGCAGAGATCTGCCCAGGACAGAGCACGTTCACTCCAACTTGAGTGCTTGCATCATCATCACTGCAGACTCCCCCAGACACTGGGATTTTCCCAAGAAAGCACATTCCTGTGCTTACATGCAGTTTTGTGAGATCTAACACATTAAACAGCACAAGCACTGAGATTAAAAATACAAGAGACAACAAAACTCAGCAGAGCTGCCTACAACATTTCTTAGCAAAATCTGTCTTTTACACCTGCATGGTTTCTAGGTGACCAAAACAAAAAGTATTGCTCCAGCAGAGTGCTAGCACTGCCATGCTTATAACCCACATATATACTCAAGTAGTGTAGGTCTCATTCCTCTCAGTAAACCCCCTCTGCTTTCCAATTGTCTAATCCCGAGGTCTTCTCAAGAAGACCACTCCAAGAGCTGAGCATGACACACCAGTTATGACCCCTGTATGTGATGCAGACTCACGCAGAAGCCACAGATCCTGCAAGACTGTTCCAAACTTCTCAATCCTCTTTGACAAA
This sequence comes from Grantiella picta, assembly GCA_013397955.1. NCBI lineage: Eukaryota > Metazoa > Chordata > Aves > Passeriformes > Meliphagidae > Grantiella > Grantiella picta. The sequence goes on from VZRM01004851.1 coordinate 35,609, forward strand.
CACAACTCTTTAGTAGAAAAGGACTACCTGCCTACAATAACTATCGCTACGGAATGTGGTGGTGTGTCACATAAAGGATTCTCTTGAGCTCTAGGAACAGAAAATGCAACTGGAGAAACAAGAGAAATCTTTCCTTCCCACACACAGGCAGCTAAGAACCAAACTTCCCTGTAATCCACCACATATTTAGAGAAAGAAGTCACATTACATGCTGATCAGCTATTTCTAACTAGTAGCTCTTTAGCACGCTGAGATGCTGTACTGGAGCAAAAAGCAAGTGAGGCTTCTCTATAGACCTGATTTCAGAGTCAAAAGCCCTCAAAACAGAAAACCTCACATTACAGGCAGGGAGTTTTTCCCAAACCAAAAGAGCACCACTGCCAGGTCCCCATGGTGAGATCATCCAGAATTTGAAAGTGAAACCAAACACTTTTCCAGGCCATTACCAACAGGTCTGAGAAAATTACCTCATCTCTTCTGCAAGAGAAATCATGGAAAGTTACGTAAGCCCACTCTGCTCTCACTGAATGCTATTTGAGTTTCTGTGTGGGTTAAGCAAGCCAAGAATTTCCAAGACAAGCTGCAAGACTGCTTGCAAAGATGCAGCAACAGCCACAATTACAGGTAATTTTTTTTCCCCCACTGAAAGCCTGATTCTAAACATGTTAAAAAAAAAAAAGACCAAATTAAGCAATTAACTTAATTTTAAATAGAGCTCACAGAATAGTTTTCCCCTACAATTTCACTGATATAAGGCAAAGAAGTCTGTTAAACTCAGCCAAACTTCTAGGTACTACAAAGTGGCAGAGTTTTTGGGAAGTTTTTTGTTAGCTGTTACAGCCACACAAACTAATCTAGGAGGACTAAAGATGCAACACAGTCTTCCCCCTGCAAGTTTCCAACAGTTACTGCATTCACCATGTGCTTGATTCCTCAAATGGAGTTTAAACAGAACAGAAATAATCCTATCTTGGTGCTGATTTTAGTCAGCTGCATGCCATGGCTCCTTGACATCATTGAACATACTCAATAGCCAGGAAGGTGGAGACCAGTCATCAACCCATCCCTCCCTTCCCCAGTTTATAACTAGTCATGCTCAGAGTCCCTAGAAAAATAATAAACTCTTCTAAATAGTCCCGGCTGGCAGAAGATACAGACCTTTACAGGCATTTACAGCTACTGCCACAAGAACTTAAACTTCCAAATTACACCACAGCACATATTAGAAGGATATTGCGACCAGCATAGTCATTTTGTTTCCTATTTTACTGCTTCCTGCATCTTCAACAGTGACTGCACTTCAGGTTTTTTAATTTTAATTTGGATAAGACAAAGCCAAAGGTTCTGCTATGTACGCCAGAAAAATGCACAATCTCACTCAATCTTATGTTATGAGACTGAAATTACAAACCTAATATTTCTGCCAACCACTGAATTATTCACTGATTCAGTCACTATGAGTAACTATTACAGTGACTTTGTTTCTTGAGATCTTGCCACACACTTGACTCAACACTTAAACTTGGGTCACAACTACTCCATGCAGCACTCCAGGCTTGGGGCAGAGAGGCTGGAAAGCTGCCTGGTCGGAAAGGACCTAGCGGGGCTAGTTGACAGCAGCTGAACATGAGCCAGCATGTGCCCAGGTGGCCAAGAGCATCCTGGCCTGGATCAGCAATAGCATGGCCAGTGGGACTAACACAGGCAGAACTCGCTCCCAGCCTCAGTTCTTGTTCCAGCCTATCTGTAAATGACACTTCAGGAGTCTGATGCTGATTTTTTTTTTTTTAAATACCCGTCTCAGTCTGACAAAGTCAAGATCTCTGATTTTTAGGCTGCAAGGGAAGGAATGTTGAATTCATCCTACCTGCCCAGCACAGACAGGCCATGAGGGAAGTGCACACATTTCCTGGAAAGCCACCAGGATCACAACTGATCTGATTTGAAGATAATGGGGAGCACCAGCAGCTTTTATGGCGGGCAGCACAAATTGCAGTTACTTGGTGTTCCTGCAAGTGCCATTTAGAGATTAGTTTTATTTCAAAATATCACAAGCTTAATGCCAACGCTATTGAAACTCTGCATCAGTGAGGCCACGGACATTTAGCAAATTGTATTCAAGATCAGATACAAAGGAAGTACTTTGCGTTTTTAAATTATTTTGCTGTTATTTGTAATTGTCTGCTACAGCCAGCACACAGATAATTTCCGAATGACTCTGTTCAGGTACCACCAAGGTCTTTCAGAGATCGCCCACCTGCCCTGGTAGACTTGCAGACAGAACAAGGGCTACTCGCTTTCCTTCTTAAGGGGCACAACCAGGCTCCCCACTGTGCTCCTGCTGACTGCTCCACACGTTGAACATGGAAGAAAGGTGAGAACAGGAACTACAGGCCACTACTGGGTTAAGTTCATATCTAATTCCACAAAATGCCATCTCCTGCTTCTGGTACATCAAGCATTGATAGAATTCATTTAATGGAACCTCCTCTTTCACATTAAGCCTGAATTAGTGCATGCAGTATTAAACACTATGTGCATGTTCAGTAGAGGTCAGCAGCCTGTTTCTCACAGCAGTGACGTGTCATGAAAGCATTTTGGTGTCATGCAGCTCAGAACATGTGAAACAGCATTATAGCCAGCCCCACTGCACTGTCAACTAGTTGGTGAGGTAAAAATGAACGTAGGACCAACACTGCTATTGCAGTTATGACTTATGTCCTAAGTAATTTCTTGTGGCACAGATGGGTGCTAGCCTGGTATTTTAAACCCAGTTACTGGTTCATTTCCCAGCAGCACTGTATCAGTGTCTATCGACATCTGTTGTGCTTTCAAAGAACAGCAGCACATCTCTGATTCAAGATGAGTGATCAGGTCACTTAAGTCTTGTAAGTCTTGAAAACTCCCTTGGTGCTGCAAGTGGCCATATGAACAGTAATGGTAAACCCCTTATACCCTGCATTACCTTCATGGTTTCATAACGAATTTAACTCACAAAGATCTAAATGCGAAGAATGAACTAGAACTCATGAAAAGGACATGAAGCATTTGAACAAAAAAGAAAATAGAGCCAAAAGACAGCAGGGCAATGATGAGTCGAGAAGTAAGGCTAGCTTACACAATCAGAGCCTGGTTTGACAGGCACCAGCCCATTCTTGTTTCACACTAAATCGTATCTTGTATACATTTCCTAATTTAGTTATCTGGGGCACTACTAAATGTGTTGTTTTCAATGGAAGACTCCCTCTGGTACAAACTAGATTTCCTTTTACCAGAACTTCTTTTAACAGTAAGATGTTATTAAATATTTATCTGTTCATGTAGCTGTGTTCATAAAGCTGGGATTGTCAGCAAGTCATCCAACCCAGACTAAAGCAGATAAAGGGGCAGATTACAGGAGCACCCACTTACACTCAGCTTACAACTGCCAGGCCCATTTTCACTGCTTTGATTGTCAGTTTGACTTTTCATGACACTACAGAAAATGCTATCACATTTCAACAAGTGCAGGAGATGCAGCATTAGCAAGAGATACTGAGTTGGAAACAGTGGTATCCCTGAAACATCAAAGTATTTATTCTACAACTATTCCATTTTTACTCAACTTCTGCTCTTGTCTGCCATCTCATCACTGAAAAGGCCATTACCAGCAGCTATTTAAGATGCAACACCAAACAAAACTACTTGATCCTCTTTCACAGGGCAAGCTGCTGGTCCAACAGTTTTACTGAGCTTTGACACAGGAGCCAAGCACTAAAGCAATTTCAGACTCTCATGGGAGAAAGATGACATCATATTGAGGTTTCATGTGTTTTCGGAGGAATTCCCACGCTGAAATATTACTAGATTCCATCCTCAATTTAACCTTCACTCCAGGACCAAGACTGATTTTAGCAAAAAAAAAGATTAAGATGGAATATATTAGAGATTATGGCAGGTCAGATGTTAGGAGACTCCTGCCATGGCTGAAGGCCTTGTGTAGAGATAGTGCTCCAGGATCAGAAGACTTAAGGTTGCTCACAGACTGTACACTTGCTTGAGATCAAGGTCACTGTATGCGTGTGTTATGCAGACAGACTGCTCTGCGTGACTATTTTCCAGGCAGAAACAGATAACTCAGTTCTTATTTATCTATCTACAAACACACCGACTTCCGCATTTGGACAAAACAGGAAGAATAACTCCGTATGTGTGAAACTTAAGTTTCCCTATGCAGCCTGATATTTGCTGAAGGAGCAAGAGATACTTGGGGATATCACATCTAAAGTTTACACCAAATCATGTATCTTCTCTTAGGTCTTTGCTTCAGAGCAGAAGCTGGTACTTGACATAGCCCTACAGCACATATAACTGACGATGCCGGTACCTAAACTAGTAAAGCTCTAACATGAGTGCAGCTGTTCTAGAAATCGTTTCTGTCCACCTCAGAAAATGCAATTTTCCATCTCTTTCAATTTGTAAAAACAATAGTTTTGTGGGAGCAGTGGCGAGAATATTTGAGAATGCTTATTCAAAGTACCATGGCACATTACTGGCATCTGGCATCATGTGTGAAAGTCCTCCAATTATGCATGTAGAGTGTTGTCATTTTGGGCACCTCTCTCCCCTTGCCAGGCTTCAGGGTCCAAAAGACCATCTCTTTTATTAAGAATTGAATTAGCCTATGACATCTTCAACATCCTGTTCAATCTCATGTTTTGGAATTTCACTTTACTGGGTAAGTAATTTATACTTTCTTGAAGCAGATTTACACAGGCACATCTTTGAAATGGTTGACTGTGAGAGAGTATGATATACTTCAGACTTACCCTAGTAATTTATCAGTGGGATTGACTGACAATGGGATTAACAGCACCCCAGTAAGTTCACTGATGACACTGAGTTGTGTGGCACAGCCACACTCTGGAGGGAAGGGATGCCATCAAGAGGGACCTGGACAGGCTGGGGAGGTAGGATTGTGCAAACCTCATGAAGTTCAACAGAGCAAAGTGTGAGGTCCTATATCTGGACTGTGGCAATATCAGGAACACCCACAGAGAAATGGGTGATTGAGAGCAGCCCTACAGAGAAGGCCTTGGGGTGATGGTTGATGAGTAACTTGACGTGAGCCAGCAGTGAGCGCTTGCAGCCCAAAAAGACAAATGTACCCTGGGATGCATCCAAAGGAGTGTGGTAAGTAGGTCAAGGGAGGTCATTCTCCCCTCTACCTCTTGTGACATCCCATGTGGAATACTGTGTACAGTTCTGGTGCCCCCAATATAGAGAAGGACATGGAAGTGTTGAAGCAAGTCCAGAGGACACCACAAAGTGATAGGATTGGAGCATCACCCCAGTGAAGACAGGCTGAGAAAGTTGGGGCTGATCAACCCGGAGAAGAGAAGGTTGTGTGGTATGGAATCCTCACAGGAACCCTCCAGTATCTGAAGGGGCCTGCAGGGAAGCTGGAGAGGCACATGTCTTTAGGAACTGTAGATAAGACAAGTAGTAATGGGCACAAACAGATACGGGAAATTTAGGTTAGACATTAGGAGCAGATTCTGTACTGTGAGGGTGAGACACTGGCACAGATTTCCCCGAGAAGTTGTGGATGCCTCATCCCTGCCAGTGCTCAAGGCCAGGCTCCACCACGTTTTGAGCAACCTGGTCTAGTGGGAGGTGTCCCTGCCCAGAGCAGAAGGGTTGGGACTGGATGATCTTTAAAGCCCCTTCCAAACCCTTAAGATTCTGTGACTAATCATGGCCAAAACATAACCCAATTTTCAATAAGGCTGGACAGAGTGTCTGTGAACTCACCTATTCATTCCCACATTTGCACCCTTACCAAAACACAGAAGGCTGTTTTATTGCTCTGTGAAGCAAGCCATACCATTTTTATCTGCTGAGTGATGTCCAAGCTAGCTCAATATGAGAACACATTTTCCTTCAGCCTGTTTTTACTATTTTTAGCCAATTCTTTAAACAAGTACCATTCATGAGTCAGTAAATGACTAATTGCCTTCATTCGCCTCCTATACAAGCCAGGCTGGATGCAAGAGGAAAGCTCTCCTCAAGGGACCGCCCATCACATATTCTGCTAAAAACACAGGGCAGGTCTTGATGCAGTCACCTCTTTCATAAGCAGCAAGGGGAAAGACATATTTATAGCATTGTAAGTGTAAACCCTAGTACTGTGCTGCAGTGTTACACAACTTTGCCTTTCCCAGCATGGCAGGCAGCAGGTCTCTGAAGAGACTTCTCGAGCTGGAATATCAGCAGCCTTTCTTTAAAGAATGGACACAGGCTTCTGGAAGCTGAATGGCAGCACACAGGAACTGCAGCTGAAATTTCACCTATGCTGGCTGCCATGCAGAAGCCAACTAAGCACTTGGGCAGCCTTGTCACTTGCTTTTCAGCCACTGCATTACTGCTCATAAGCCATCCTGTTTGGAACTGAACACAGGCAGCAAATCTAGACAGACTGAGCAGCAGCAAGCAAGTCTGCTGGACTGTACCACTTCCAGGCAAACAGCTAAATCAGCAGCACCATCTCCTAGTGTGGAGACCTAATCAGCAATGTGCTAGTCTCGATGTAAAACGCTATAATGACACAACTGTGTTATGTGTAGCCCCACCCATTGTACAACTCATCTGCAAAGTGTCTACAATCTTGCACAAATGAAGTCTGATACACAAGTACAAGCTGCTCCCTGCCCAGCATCCTCCAGTTCACTGTGGGAGCCAGCAGTGTGTCAGAAGGTATTTGCTAGTGAGAAGCTTATATTTGAGACAAATGTTCACATTATTGCATGAGGCACCTGTCAGCTTCATTATCATGGGCTGCTCCAAGCCGACCAAATTTAAAGTTTTAGCTTGGATAAGTGCATGGGCTGATACACAGCCATCCTTGCTCCTCAGGCTATTCTTTCTACAGTAACAGGTTTTGGGTGGGTTTTGTTTTTTTTTGCTAGTGAGGAGCCAAATTAAAGAGGTATTCAGCATTCTGTCATTCTTCACCTTTTTTCACCCCTGCCTTGTGCTTTAGAGGATTTGGAGGTCCAAGTATTACAACCAGTATAACTTTACTGGATATACAAGAGAAAAGTACAACACTGAAGTGAAAGCTAGCATTGGTATTTCTACCTACGTTGCAACTAGTTGCCATGTCAATTACTACTACAACATCCAGATAAAGCCAGAAACCTCAATTTGCTGAAAAATCTCCTGAAAGAGCAAGCAACAGGGAGCAAAGCAGGTTGAGTCATCTGCAGTGCAGCATAATTTAAGGTATCATTTATACTTCTTATAAAAGCAGAACTACTGCAGTCAAATGAAGCTTGGTACAAGAATACACAGACTTGAAATTCAAGCTTGCATTTAATTAATTGGAACCATTAAGTTTGAAGGCATACAGGGTAAGTGTAGCAGACAGGAATAACCACTTAAGCCTACCATAGGTTAACAGGATTAAGGTCAAGGCAAAAAATTAATGAGACAGATGTAAGATGAAAATACAGGGAAAGGATATTATAGTTTGGATGATAAAAGATGGAACTTGTAGGAAAGTCAAAGGAAAGTTGTACAATTGTGTGACTAAAAGCAACCCTTAAAGTAGCTTTCACATTATGAGGTATTTCCTGCCAGTACAAAGAAGGGATCTGAAGGGAAATTAGAAATAATTTAATTTTTCTTCCTGTATTTAAGCATATCATAGATATTGCTCTTGATTTAAAGTGTCATATCTGACTTAACTTTAGAAGAAATTTGTGTGACAGATAAGTAGCATAACAATGACTATAAGATCTATGTCAGATCTACAGGCTGCTCTTAGTAAGAACTAGAGTGTTGACGAAAAGAAGCCAGCCCCCAAACCCAACAATGGGGAAAAAAGCAGGCCAGTCTAAGATGAGCAACAAGACAAACTGCCATATCAGACTGACAGCAAGAGCTCTTGCAAGACGTGCTGCATTTATTGCAATAAAGATTTGTAGGAACAGGTGATATCTTAAGGGGAAAAAAAAGAAATTCCAGACAGAACAAATTTTCTACTACAGAGACATCATTTTCTATTTAGACAATTCTGGTATCTACCTTCTCATGATTCTTGGATAACTTATGTTTCAGCTCTGCTTTTTAAGGTCTTAAACGTTGAGCTGAATACTAGAGAAACATACAAAAAATGACCTTCCAAAGCGTTCTCATGTGTTTGTCAGTAGCCATACAGCAACTTCTTATGCTGAAGCCTCCTCAGAAACAAGGCACGCTGCCTTCCTGCAAAGACTCATCTAAAAGCTCCTCCACTTTCTCATTAACAGTATCATCATACATAATTACCTATGACTACAGAGACCACTTACAAGAATGCATACTGTGTGTCTGATAGCTCAAGTACAGTGCTCCAGCACACTTTCATACTCAGAAATTGTAGCTTCCATACAATCAGTTTGGAAAGTAGGTTCTCTTATTCCATCCTGATAAAAATGATACCCACACATCTGCAGAAAACTAACACTGAACACTAGATTTGATTGTGTATGGAATAAGCCAAGGCTTCCAAACTCCAAGACTGAGTTTGGAAAGAATAGACAATTAATCCATATTTGTATGCTGGACAATCCCATGGTGATATTCTTTCCTGTTTTATCAGATTAATTTAAAAGTCTTCATGTCGTTAGGTCATTAGATAAGACACAATGCACCTGATACACTCTTATCAAATTACAATGCAGTAATAAGCAATTTGCAGCAAAAGTAAGCAATGTTTTTTAAGTACAGCCCTGCCATGGGAAACCTATCCCAGTTACACAATGAAGCCTGTGAGCCATAAAATAACCTGTGCTGGTAATTAAAGCCTTATCTATGCTAGGATAAAATATGTTGATGTTAAAAGAAAATTATTTACCCACACTCACCATTAAATATTTTCATGCCTGTTTTTCCCACCTACTAGCAAGCAACACAAGTTTCTAGGTGCTTATGCTTTAAGGTTCATCAGTACTTAATGACCAGTAACTATTTCAAACAGATGATCTCAGTTTGGTCCTGGTGCCAAGAGAATGGGTGTATTTTGATGTTAAAAAAACCCCAAACAAATCATTCACTGCTTGTAAAGAGGTGTGACAGATCTACATCTACAGTGACAGATTCTGACATCTGCATGCTACTTAGAGCATAAGCTGCTTCGCGCCACAGAAATGAATCCAAAGCATGACTTGGAGGAGCCTCTAGTGGCGATAAAGTAGATGTGATTATGAATTAGCAGATGCTCAAGGATAAGCTAAGAGCCTTGCTGGCATTCGTGTAGCACACAGACACATGACTTGACTCCTAGTCAAGTTACGAGCAATGCGATCTGCAAGCCACCCACACACATTGGGACTAAGTAGGATGTTTTCAGTATTGCTCTACCTGCAAGTTTTACCTTGCCTTGATTCAATAAGGGAACCACAACAGCTTGCTTCCTGTCCTCTTCAGCTTGTAGGCAAGGTTTAGTGCATAAACTGAAGAGAGGTATTTCCTGACAATTTGTTTAATCTCTTTCAGACTAATATTTTTTGGTGGAAGGTGGATGCACAACATCCTGTGGTAACAAATTCTAGCTTAAACTGCATGTTGTGTAAAAAATTCACTTTCGTTTTGACTATACACTTCATAATTGCATTTACTGCATATTCATTCTTGAATTAACAAAGACAGTAAACCATCATCCTCACTTTGCTTTTTTTGTTTAATGCATGGCTTTATAGTCCTTAATTGTATCCCTCCTCAGTCATTACTTAAAGAATTCTGGAAGTTTCCTAGAAAGGGGAGCAGTGCTGGTACTAGTTTTCTCCAAAAGGTTATACCGACACAAGCAGACCATGATTTTTAAATAAACTGTGTCTATGCACACAGAAGGCAAGGACGTATAAGCCTTCCACTGCAGGAACACATCCTTTGAGCAATTTTACACTGACATTAGAACAGTATCTTCCATAGGTAACAATACTGGAGAATGTTTTGTTGCTGGAAAAGGACAAAGCATGAACTTTGATAGCACCAACTGGAAGCAATCCTGTTTGAACTCCAGTTGGCAAGACCAGCAGGTGTCAATAACTGTGGAGTTTCTCCTATCTTGTGACCTGTCGCAGCCACACTGTTGGGGCATGTAACTGGAAAGCTACTTTCACTCTTTCAGGAGGCCCTGTTAACATTACCCTTTTTGGTAAGCATTAATACTGATGCAGCACTTCCTTTAGCCGAGCACAAAAGAAAGGCAAAAAACATTTGGAGACTTGGCTGCCCCAACTTACATACCATTTAGGTTCCAGTAAGAGCCCTTGAAGAACTGGAGCATCTGGCATCAGGTACTGAACAAAACAGCCCACTTTTGTTTGTAGTTACAAGGTTCAGATGCTGAAAAAGTTCATGCTGTTTCAGCACTTTGCAACAACAATTGCAGGCTAGACACTGTCAAAGTAGTTCAGAGGTTTGTTTTTTAGCAGCCGAAAGATTCGTCTGACAACTATAGGTCTCTATCTTCCTTACACTCCTTCTGATATGCACAGTAGAACTTCCCAAAATAAAATAATTAATAGAACTGGTGCTGATTTTTTTTTCCCCCAAATACTACCAAAGTTATACAGCTGTTTGCAGAGTAACTTAAAAGCCTTCTGCACATGATCAGTACATTGTCAGTACATTCGTCATAATTGCCATTTGTCAGGGTTTGTTTTAGAAGACCTGGATATAATGAAATTTTAAAAGTACGGCCTTTAAGGTATAGTCTGCCTAAAAAATAATACATAAAAGCATTACATAAATAATAAATACAAGAAACTATGTTGCTATGTTAGACCCCTGGATGAAAATTATAGTGCAAAATGACTGGAAGACAAAAAGAATTTTTTTACCCCTATGCTGCCTACAAAGCTATACTTTTACATGACTAGAGTCTTATTCCTGCATGGAATTAATTTCCTGGAAAAAAACTGAGACTTCTGTAGATGCTACTGTGGAACAAGCATACAATGATGTGCATTTAAGAGCTCTGTATGTCTTGGCAGATTTGGGGAGAGAGCACAGTATTGGCTGCGATGGGAGAACACCACAAGGTGACCAATAGGAGTCAATGGTTTTCCTGTAGCTGCTTTACTCTGCACTGCTCTCAGCTGCTTTTCTCTATAGGGGCAGCTACAGCATGGAAATTTTAGCCTATGAAAACCTTTATTCTATGAGTTTTCAGTTTTACAAGTCTCTAGCCATACAAGGGGCAATACTGGCACACAGCAGCTCACAAAATTCATTCCAAGTTATGCATCCTTGTCATATTACAAAGAGTTTCAAGAAACATATGTGGGAATTACCTGCACTATAAGGGTGATGCAGTGGGGGACACCTGCAGGAACTCATTCCAAGCACCCTGACAGAAAAATCACCCACAATGATCCTTTTGTTCCTATTGTTGGACAGCCTGTATTATTTACTAGAACTGCTGCTCAGTCTCTCCTACCCCACCTTGGCCCAGTTTTTACTGCCTCTAAGGAAAAGCATTTTCAGACGAGCAGAACTGCCTCTATCAGGCACTGCAACAGCAGTGACCTTCAGTGGCACTGACAACAGTCTAAGAGGTTGAGTATCAGATCCCAGGGTCTTCTTTTTTGTACTAAAAGGGTTATGCATTTCCACATCTGGACAATTGGCCTCCACATCCCTCCAATCCTGAACTGACCCTGTGAAACAGATTATGCACCTTAGTAACAGCCCCGTCTATACCTATGAAGTACACTAAAGTAGGATTTTGGGTGATCTGTGTAACATACTCTCACAAAACCACTCCCAAGACAGACCTCAGCCACGCCATCACACATTTTATGCATCAGGCACACAAACAGCTCAACCAAGCAGCACAACTCTAAAGGTCTCTGCATATCTGACCTTTAATATTACACTTGCCTGCACAGCATTATACCGTTCTGTAGCCAATACTGATGGATTTGGTGCAACTCAGAATATCCTGCAGATGTCCAAAATTACTTGGACTTTACCTGTCCCATTGGAAGTAGAGGTTTACATCATGCTACACAAAACTTAAGTCCAAAAAGCTTGCTTTTTATAATGGCGAACACCTGAAACTCAGTAACTCTGTCAGACTTTAAAGTCAAAAGTAGTTCTATGACACGATACAGCACCATTTTCTCCTAAGCACCAAACCCATGGACAAAGAACAATGCTAGGGTCCATTTAATGTTCACAAGCACTACCACATTGAACTCATTGAGTTTAATGAAAATCCTTACAACTGCTCTTATGAGCAGACTTACTTCTTGGAATACAATAACAAAACCAAACCCCCACTTTTTTTTTTTTTAACAAAACACTTCAGTGCACCTGAACACATCCAGAAGCAATGCTTACATATCAACATGAACATCTCCTTACTACAAAGATGCTTTGCAGTAGCAGCAGATCTCTCCTCCCCTGCACAGCAATACTAAGTAATCACACAAAGATGAGAGAATCCCTTTTAACTCCCACTTTGCACCCACTTAGCAGAACAGTTATGAATATGATAGTCCTACTCTAATAGGACTATCTTCGGAGTTTTTTAGAAACTTAATTATCACCTTTGGCATCAATTAGGTCAGACACTGATGGTTTCTGAAACTTGCTGGACAGGGAGACAGCACCCTTACCACTGTCAAGTGAATTTAGGAGGGGAAATCAAAGCCATTAACATCTCAGGAAATCACAGAACTCACATATAGTATTTACGACATCAATTATTCATGTTTTCGTTTCAGGTCCAGTTTAGAAACAGAGGAAGTGAAAAAAAATTCTTGAAAAGGATTTCCCTCTCCTGAACGCAGTACCTTTAGCTATGTATTTCTCGATGCTCAGACTCCTCCCTTCTCAGCCACAATGCCGCTGAAGGACTTTAAAGTGTATTAACTTCAGTCCAGTAGCAACATCACCAACATTAAATATGTATGTTCAAACCAAACCAGGCTTATCAAAAGAGTAAGGATCTATCTCTCAAACAGCCTGCAATTCAAGACACCCAACAGGATTTCGTATTAGTATACTATGCTCTGAAGTTGAGAAAAGCCACCCTCTCCACCTCAATGAATTACCACCACAAATGGCAAGAGATTTCCTAAAAATTCGTGTTACGAAAACTATGCAGGTTTTGTTCTGAAGGTTACTGTTCAGTATTCACTACGTCAAAAGAGAAGCTCTAAGAAAGATTGCTTTTCAAGAAACTTTTTAGTATTTGAAATGCTCAGGTCAGAGCTTGCCAGATTTCAGCACGAGTATAAAAAGTAAGAAATCATATAACTCATCTACGTATTAAAAAAAACAAAAAAAACCAAAACCCAAAACCAAAACAAAATCAGAAGGCTTGATCAGGTATCCCCTATCGCATTTTAAGACAGGCATTTACATCAACATGCAGCATTGCCAAGAATCCTTAACCTTCCTAAGGGGATACTTGAGAGCTACAGAAGTAGGTGACCTGTGCCTACCACAGAAAGCAGAGGGAATGATAAAGACCCCTGCCTTAGACTGCATCATCAGCCTTCAGCTTCATGTGCTACAAAATAAATGACATCATATTGATTTTGCTAATCCATTCCAAATATGGCACACTTCAAACAAACCTGCAATGTAAGTTGATTTGACAACACTGACAAGCCAGTCAATGAGTCCAAGAGCAAAAGGAGAACAACATCTAATCTGTTCATGGCTTCTGCTCTGGTATCCCAGGAAACCAGCTGCAGCTGCTTGGTTCAAGTTGTGTACTATGGCAAAAATGTCTGCAATCTCACTCTAATAACCAGCTTTTTCATAACTGCTAAGCAGTGTCTGTATGGCAGGGAAGCAGTTCCTCTATAGAATCTGGAGCATGAACTGCACACATAGAAGTATGGTATGTCTGGGGAGCTGGGGCCTCCCATCTCAGAAATGTTTTTACTAGGTCATCAGACCCTACTTACTACACGAGATTTGCAGAGGCATCAGTATAAAACACATCTCACTTGCACAAAGTACCATAATGAAGCACAGGAGCAAGTGATACCATCATGAGCTAAATGATCATTCAGTTCCCTTCCTTGGAACCACCTCACCATCCCTCAAGAAAACTTCCTTAATTTTATTAACACATTTAGTCTATCCCCAAAATGTAAACAAAAAGCATCACATAGACTGTTTTCTACCTGGTAATTTAATTATTTTCTACTTGGTAGTATTTTGTAATTTCAATGTGTTAACAGCTATTAGTCTTCAGCAACTGACCTATTAGATCATTAACTTGCTTTACATCACCTAGAATAATCTAAAATCCTAATTTATTTTAGGTACTATGTGTGCCATTTTAGTCTGACACTTCACAGCCTCAAACCACTTAGCTGTCTGTACAGGAAAGATTCAGAGAAGACACCAAACTGACTACCCACACTCCAGAAGTCAGCATTTAGACTCTTGGATTCCTCTCAGAGGATGCTTTCAGAGAGACATATTTATCCCAGTATTAATTCCTTATGTGCTACAGAGTCCAACTGGTACTTATCAAACTGTCTTAATGACAAATTAAAAAAAAAGATGTGGGAAAATTAAGATTCATAAGGTTAACTTACAAAGTCAAACTTATAAGAGAACTATCTTCCTTATAATATGAAAGATCAGGATTACTAAGCTATACTGTGATATTCTTAGTAAAAACACTCTGCAGAGACCCCAGGTGAGCTGCTGGTGTCCCTCTCAGGCAGACAGGCTGCCACTCTACATTCAGCATCTTACTTGCATTTGCTACTAACTGTTTGCACAAATGCCTGTTTTAATTTACAGTGGATGACCAGACTATATTTTTAAAGCCTTTCTTTTGTTGTTCTTTTCCTCCCCATCAAAACACACACTGCATGTTCAGCTGCCATAAGTATTTCATTAAGACCTACCAGGCAGTATCAAGGACAAAACAGTGAACTGAGCAGACAGAAGCAATTGTGATCTAGTGCATAAACCAATATTGGAAAGGACAACAAATTAAAATACGACAGTTTGATTCAAATATCAACTGTTCAGAAGTAAACTCATATTAGTGCCAATGCCAGATCTGTAGATTGTTTCAAACTCATTTTCCATACAGTCAGTTTCACTGTGCTGTAGTGCTGTTGTCACAAAATGGGCTCTTACTCCCACTGTGCAAGAGACCAATCCCCACACAGAGTTGAGGTATTCAATTTATATACAGTTCTGCAAAGAAAAGGAGGCTGGGTGGCAAATCTACAAAGCTAGCACAATGACTATCAAAACCTTTCACTATTTGTACACTTTAGCAAACAAAGACATTAATGTTAATTGGCTACAAGTTACACAGTTCCCTCATTAATTAGTATTCTATCTTCTATTAATTAAATGATTCCCTCACTTCTCAGAGCACATGGACTAATAAGATCTTCTCTTGTGTCAGTGGGTTTCTTGGGCCAGTGGTCCATGAGTTGGTGGTCCTAATCTTCCCTTGCCCGAACTACTTTTTATCCAGTTGGAGCTGATTTCTCAGTTGTTGACTTTACTGTTTTCTTCCTAATCTTGGGAGCTCTGCCAAATGTCCTTGTGGCTAGTAAACTCTGTATTCTTTGTGCCCACCATCAGTGGTACATCCTGCTTCCCAAGCTTTGTTAATCTTCCCCTAGGTCTGAGATAATTGAAGCATGTCAAGCCCTAAACCTTAATAACGCTGTTCTACCAATAAATAATGTACCTTTCTGACACCTGGAGATCAGCATGAAGAGCCTGTCAACAGTGAGGAGGCACTTAAGAACAACAGAAAATGTTACAGTGGACTCATTAAAGCACTGAGAAAGCTCAAGGGGTACTAGATGTTGAGCACAGGTGAAAATTAATTGTGAAAGGACAGTAAAGACGCAGCTTGGGCTTTTCAGTTGAACAAGGAGATTGCAATTCCAAGAAGGCACTGCAAAGAGGAAGCAGCGCCCTTGTGAACTTTGTTGTTACAGTTGTCCAGCATAGAAGAAACTATCCACTATTCTGCCTCAAACTTCTATGGAACTAACTTCAAATTATCTCTAAAAACCTGAGCTTGTATTTGTTTTTTTCTCACTAGTGAAGATGTCCTCCATCCCCAGCTATGTTTGAACAACATCAGGTATGTTCTCAGTATCAAGCTTGCTCACTACTTCCATGCTTTCTCTGCACTACTATAGACACTCAGAGAATGATGATGCTCATGAGCACAGTTGTGCCTGTGCATAAGCAGCTGCAGCACAGCAGCTGCTGAGGGAAACAGCAATGCACTGGGAGCTCAATGCCAGAATACTCTCAGAGCTTGTTTAGATTTGCAGCATTTTAAGCAAGTGAGGTCTAACAGGTGCTGTAAGAGCAGGTTACCACTCACACACTGAGCAGGACAGCTCAGGGTCCCAAACAAACACCACAGTGAATGTGTTGTTAAATCAGGACAAAAGCAACTATTTGAATTACTGCGTCAAACAGACTATTAAGAAGCAGATGAATGATGACAGTGTGGGCAGCATTGTCACTGGCATTTAAATCCCACAAAATCTGAAGTGTATAAACTGTTGTTTCCTATTCCTTACACTCAGCTATGGGTCTGATAAATCCTCAGTATTACTGTTTAAAAACAACTTAGCATCAAAAATAGCCCTAAGCAAGAAGAGAAGAACAAACCAGTGCAAGTCACAACATAGGTTCCTCCTCCCACCTCTTCTGGCACTACTGTGCAGCCAGGCAACAAACTAGACAGAAAGTCCCTCAATTTTAATTTAAATGGTTTGTTTTGGAAAAAGTCACCCTTTAGACCTTTATTGATAGAGTTAAGTGTTAACAGTTCAGTCAGGACACAACAGTTCAGTCAGGACATTGTTAGACCAACCAGCAAGTTGAATCTTTCGGCAAGTGTGGGATTGCACACACAGAAAAAAATTCCAACCAGGAGCCTTTGGCTACTACTGAAATCCTCCACAAATGCCTGTGATGCCTTTCCTAGCAGAAGACTCATGAGGCAGTTCTGCATACTGTCAGTTTGTGGCTTTAGGTGTTAATACTCTGTTGATAATCTGAATACTCCATACATGCATGCATATATATACTGTCTGTACTTTTCTACTTTGAGAAGACAAAACACGGGCAGGGTTTTCCTTTCCATTCTAACACTCAATAATATCTTGGCAGGTGTAGAACAGGGGAATGACAGCAGGGAGAAATAATCTAAGCAAGTTAAATTAGTGATCTGTTTGCTTGTTTAGTGATAAAGACAGCCAAGCCAACAATTTTTGGCCAGACTTCATGATCACCTAATTTATAATGCAGATTTTAGAATCACAGCCTCAGCAGCACATGTACCTCTGTGGAGCATGTCATTAACATACCATGCTTAACTTTTCTGAAGAGTGGAAGAAGCAAGCACTCACCAGAAGCCAGCTCTTACAGAGCCCAGTTACAGCAAAAATCACGTCACCACCCCTCAGAGTGTGCTGGGCTTTCAGGAGGGCTCTAATTTACTTTTATTTGCATACCATGAACTGTACAGTAACCATCATTTTTGCAGCTCATTAGCAGCCACAAACCCCTTATTGTATTTGTGGGCTGGATTAACTAACACCAGACCACTACCTACAAAGGTGCTTTAAAAAAAAAAAATCCAAAAAACCCCCACATCACACCAAAGATAACCAACCAGAAACCTTTGAGTCAATTTAGACTTTGTAGGACAAATTACTTTCTCCTGCTGGCAAGATGGCCCTTGTGCTAAGTGCAGACATACTGGCAGCTTTGCTGTGGATCCAGTATATTTTATGGCTTCAAAGTGATTCAAAACAAGTATCTGGAAGACATCTACATAATTAACTATTGTTTAGTGTTGCTCAGTGAAGTCACGTCATCTTTTCAAGATAGAGAGCCTGCAGAGACACAAAGGTTGAACTGCGGCTGTCTGTGGCCTGTATTACAGCAAGTGGGACAGCAATCCAGATTCCAAGAGCCCTCATCTTCCTCAGAGGAAAAACTGAGGAGTTGGATGCTGGGGAAGTAACCTCAGGAGTACCCAAGCAATGACATACGAACAACTTCCTTCATAGTTGCTGCAATGTTGCTTGGCTTTTCAGGATACTATGTCTATGGACACCAGGCCTCACATTTCTCTTAGGGCTGTAACTACTGCAGCCACCAGGATTAAAATGCTGTGATTTTCCTATCAGCATGATGAAAAAAAAAAATCTCAGCAAATCCAGCACAGAGTAACCCACACTGTGCACTACGCTGTGTGTGCTGCAGAGCTCGCATTCCCTGTACAACCACTTCTGCACTGGGCATTGCAGCCTATACTGTAGGGGGGGTTTATGCTTCTGCTCCAATCTCCAAAATAAACACACCAGGCAGCGTATCTAATTATATCTAAGGTAACACATAGCTCATTTGCTTTTTTACTGTAAGCAGTTAGCTTTAAACACGGCTATTGCAATATCAGATTAATGATCATGGAAGGCTGCATCACTAGTTCATTATCCTTACAGTCCAGTAGCTTAACACAAAAAGCCGCAACAGCAAGATTTTTAATTTGCAAATTAAACACTGACTGATCTGACATTCTGGCATGTTATCATAGGACATTGAAGTTGCTTCCAGTGTGAAATGCTGTCTTTAAAATCACAGTTTCATCCAAGAGACAACTGACTAAGGCAAACTAACGATAAAATTTCACCAGAAAAAGAAATTGTAAAGAAGTTAGCCAATCACAAAGGGTTTACAAGGATGGATGTTTAAGTTATCTCCCTGCTGCACTGAAAGATTTTCTGCCACAAATACATTACTAGGCACTGAGCATGGGACAGGAACTGTTTGAGGCTACCTTCTCAACTCCTATTATAGATGTATCCTCCAAAAATACAAGAACCGAAGTTTAAAGAGGAAGAGAAGATCCTGCACTCTCCAGAAAAGAGTAATTAAAAGTAGCTTATCATTTGATTTTCTGGACCCTGCTAGAGCAGGAGTAATACAATAAGCATTGCATGGGTGAGCATGACAAGCCTGGTGCTTGTGAAGCACATCTCAGAAGGCAGTGCAAACTAGGGATCCACCCTTGAAAACTCCAGGATATAAGGATATAATATAAGGATCCGCCTTAGGTTCCTTCTCAGCAGTGCTTGCTGATGTGCCCAACAAAAGCAACAAGAAATAAAATGCCCTGAACACTGAACTCTGGGAATTTAATACTGAACTCAAGGTTACAAGTAGGTATGTGTACATGGCTGACTCAGAGCCTGAAATTCTGTACGTGACCACTTGTACCACACATTTCACTCAGATGATTGTCCTATTTTCCTTAAAAACAACAACAAAAAAACAAACAAACAAACCAAAACAAACATCTTAACTGGGACACCTTATTCAATCAGCTGGCACTGGGGCATTTGGCCCAAAGGCACTTTGCATCCTCCACCTTCTGGGTGGATGCTCTATCCTAAAGGGCATTAAGCACAGCTCTCTTCAGCTTTCCCCTTGGCATCAGGCCACTGTCCAGACAGGAAGGCAAAAACCCAAGCCAGAAAACAAAAGGACACTGACGGGCTCAGAGCTTGGAAAAAACTGCCAGGGTCAGAAACATTTCACATTGGCATGTGAGCTGATAAACAGGAGCTCCTTCTTTCAGCTGAGCACCTTAAGCTACAGAGGCAAGTTCCTTCTCTGCTGGCTGGGTTGTGGCTCTCTCCCACTATGCAGCCAAGAGCCCAGGAGGCAAAAGTTTCAACAAGAGAAAGGAATGATTCCTCAATATAAACTCACAGCCTGGTAACTACATTACCTCAAAAAAACCCCAGAATATATGGGTTTAGTCCCTTTAAGCTGCAGTGGGAACTGAATACATCTCCTGTACTTTTGGCTGAGAGCCACATATTAAATTTCCTGCTGGAGCCAAAGCCCTGAGGAGGACACAGTTGTCCCCAGACAAGAGATGGCTATACCTCCCCAAATCCCACTTCAAAGCTGAGCGTGTAAAATAAGTGGGGTGGCCCTTAGTGCCATCCTTCTGCACTGAAGTTGTTGACACTTCAGGCACCTCTGCACAATTTTGGTTCTTTACCCTACTTACTACAGATTGCTCTAAAATGGTGAAAGTTACAAGGCAAGAAAGTATGGAATAAAAATACTGCTACAAAAGCATAGCAGGGATTATTTAAGAATCTTGTATTATTCCTTAACTTTAAGTGGAACTCTGACCTTGAAAAACCAAACTTGCCTAGAACAAACATCTGAGAAATGAAGATAAGGAATCAAAATCACAAAATGAAGGGCTCTCCAGTATCCTAGCAAAGTTATGCAACCTCCAGATCAGACATCCAAAACATCTGAACACCAACTACCACTACTCCTTTGTCCTTTATTATAACCATGCTCCTGTAAGAGCAGCATGGCTAAACTGCAAAGAGCAGAATGGGATCCAGCATTGTATCTCAAGTTTCCATAAAACGCGACACAGATGCTTCTTTTACTTTGTGAAGGTGAAGCTTCCTATAGCCTCCTTCCCAAACTGTGAAGTACGCTATCCAGCACTTTTAAAAGCCTGCCATGTCAACTGGAAACACAACACAAGAACTTTAAATACAAAATTAAAAGAAGATCTAAGGTAAGTGCTGGCAGTCAGGCTGGTTTGAACATCAGTCTGGATGCTCTCCCATCCATCACTCAGCAGTGGAAGTCTTACCAACATAAAAGCATAACAGGTCAGCACAAACAAAATTTTGAAGGTTTGATCTAAACAATACACAAACCACCCGTGTTTTGATAATTATTGTTAACCAACATTAAGACCAACAGTTTAGCAGAGTTCAAAAGGAATTAGGCATTGTATGGGTAATAAGAATGTCCACAATTACATTAGCTAGGATAAAACAGTTTATAAAAGGATTAAAGGAATACCACACCTTGTGGTACAAGTCAGCATTATATCAAATATAATTTTTTCTTTCTTATTGTTTTGTTTAGCACAGAGAAGCAGAAACCATGCCCACTATGCTAGCAACTGTCAAGTAAATTGCACTAAGGATCAGCTTACAAAAACCAAAATCAAACTAGATTTCTCTAGCTCAGGTTCAGGTTTCTCTAGTTAGCTTATACAACTGTATATTACATTTATCTTGGAATAAAAGCAACTCAAGCCAAACTTAAGCTAATTTATATTCACAAATGCTTACAACACATTAAACTATTAAACTAGAATTGAGACATTTAAGTCACAGAAGTTGATGTGACACCCTCAAAGTCAGATCATCACAGGAAAACACCCAGACTATCACCATGAAACACCTAAGCAAGCAATTCTCTTCTGATTTCAGTAAACAGCTACCACCTAAACAGCTAAAAAAAACCCCAAAAGTGTCTTAACAGGTTTGCCTTGTCTTGTTGTAAAAGGGATCAGAGAATCAAGACCTCTGTTCACATGAAGCTTTGCTCCAGTGGCAGGACTGTTCGTTTCAGAAGAGTTTAACCTCTTTGACCTCTTACCTTGGACTCCAATATATTGGGTGAGTACAAGTCTGATAGAATAACTGAAGATGTACAAAACACAAATATTTTTAGCAGCCTGCTTTCCTTGCATCTACAAAAAGCTTAATTTGCCATCAGTCCCACGAAACAGCAGAGGGTTTCAGACAAAGGATCTGGGATTATCAAGTCATCTCCACTGAAGTGCCAACTACCATATGCTCTCATCAGGAAACCCAGACTACTCTATGTTGTAGTAGTGCCCAGTTTATGAAACTTCCTATATCGAGCCTAATTTTGACAAAAGGGTGGGTTTGATTGTACCAGGCCCATTTGGAACTTTTAGCTGTTAAACTAGTGAAAATAGAAGATCTTAACAATAGAGCAGACCACTCTAAGCACAGAATTCAAAGTGCTTACGTAAGGTGATCCAAGTTTCATCTCATACTCCCTCACTTTTTCATTAAATATTCTTTGCCATGATAGGAAATATTTGGAAAACATATCACTCTACTTTCAGAAGTGATTTGTAAACCTTAATCTGTTGATTGGTGCCAGACGAATTTACAGATACCTTATGAAGTTCTCTATCAGATTAGCACTTTCAGTGTAAAAAAAACCTTGAAGGGTCAGAGGCACATGTGATACAGGTTAAAAACTTATAGGCCAGGAACCGGGAAAAGCCTAAATAGGTATTTTTACCATTGCTCCTTCAGCAAAAGCTACCCACAAATAAAGCACCTACCATCAGCATTACACCAGGGACTGCAAATTCTAACATTTCAGCACTGCAGAAGCTGGTATCACTTGCCAAGGAAAACTTCCCTCTAATTAAGCAAAGCTTCAAAAGTAAATCCACTATTAACTATAGCACAGGATACATTGCTATTAGAGAAAGTTAGCAGAGATTTTTCCTGTGTTTAAAAATGTGGTTAAGCAGAAATAGATGGTCAAATGACTGAATGAAACAACCAGAGCACCAAACTGGATCTGTATCACAGAAACATCAAGTCTGCCTCAAACCCTGACCATTACCAGTAGAGCTAGGTAGATTTTAAACATGCTAGTAAAAATTCCTGTATCTGTGGGGTAGGATTTTTCCTAGGAAAAAAAAGGGGAAAAAACGTGATAGGAAATTAATCATACCACCAGTTTTCACCATTTGCTGGCCTTTGAAGCAAGAAGTAGCTTACGAGTTTTTCACTTCCACTAGAATGAAGCTTTCGACTATGACTTTTCACAAGTTACTACACAAAGAGAAGCTCAGAAACCAAGCATTAGATGAAAGACAGAAAGAGTACACCCAGTCTTCTATAACTTCTCTGAGCACCTGGTGTTCTGCTTAACATTCAGTGCTGTAGGAATACCTGTCATAGTTGGCAGCTACAAATATGCTTGTGGCAGCAGGAAACAACTGGCTCAAATTCCACTCATTTTACTCAGTTGGACTTTCTCTGGGCTGTGCTTTTTGTGCTGAAGTGAAAGAGAATTAAGTGCTCCATAAGGGAAGCAAAAGATTGAAACTTACCAGTTTTTACCTACAGAACCACAAATCAGCACGTGGAGTCATGATTAGCAAAACACACACGGCAAGATGGCTCAATTTCCCACCACGGAAAGCACTACAGGGACCTAAAGCAATCCCTGACACAGTTGCTGCTTCAGCAGTTTATCTCTGACATTCAATACAATTCTCATACTAGTACCTGCTTGCATGCAGGGTTTATTTTGCTCTGGGATTTGTGCAACGCTTGTATGACTACACTGAAGAGTGGGGCTGGAAAATGAAGCACTTCAGTAGAACCTGAATTCACACCACATGCATCAGTAACTTTTTTGGACACCAATATACACTGAGAGGTGTCTCCCCAGAGATCTGGCCTCATGCAGCAAGTAGGCAGCATTACATTATCATTACAAGAGGAGAGCCATCGGGATTGCAACACTCAAGAATCCCACTGCTGAAAACAGCAACTTGCTACTGTAGTCAGATCAACTCCCTGTGTAAGCCTCAAGCTGCTCATTGCTCTTGGTTCTTCTGTCAACCCATTTCTCAGTCTTAACATTTGCTTGCTATTTTCCTCAGGATATTTAAGTGACTGCAGTTGCCAAGACAACCACTTCATCAACACCAGCACCTCAGCTCATCTATCTTGGGCTTGCCTTCCATTCACCATAACTTCTACGAAACCAGTTGCCAGAAACAGTGATTTTTGAAATCTGGCTTTTGTTGTTTGCTTTTTAAAAAATTTTTAGTAGCCTTTGTGATTTTCTATCTAAGAATGTCAAGTTCCTGACATAGGAACAGCTTTGTTTTAATTATACCCTCATAAGTGAGGCTTCCTGTAAAGCTGTAAAAAGTCTGATAGCTTAAATTCCACGGCACTGAGCAATCACAGAGATAAACATCCAAACCAGGTTTATGCACCCTATGCTGCCACTTTTTATTACTCAATAACTGAAGACTCCTTCGATTCTGTTACCAAGAGAAACAAAGTAACACAAGTTTTCTTAAACACCTCTAGGCCTAGAAATGCACACCCATACACCTATCTTTTCGAAAAAAGGTCACAGAACCTCCATAAAGCAATTAGTAAGTGGATAGTCCCTGTAACTGTAGAGATGTTTTAACTAAGTGAGGCTTAAACTGTTAAAACTCCACGACAGCCATCAAACCAAGTGGCAAATTCAGCTGATCTCTGCAGGCAGCCAAGTCCTAAGATGATAAAATACAATTTCTAGGAATTTCTCAATAGTAAAAGTACGGCAATAAGATCCTGCATAGCGCTTCCCTTCCCCCAGTCCATCTATCTTAGACACAAACGAGAAGGCTTCACAACTTCAATCACAACATTAGCTTTGATCAGAATTTACATTTTACAAAATACCGCATAAGCCAACAGAAGCAGCTAAGCCAGGTCTGGTTAAGTTCTAACACCAACAAAGCTACCAGCATCTTTGTACCATCAGCATCTTTGTACCAACAGCACCTGAAGCCACACCAGAGCAGCTTCCCAAATTTCTGTCTACATGGCCCTCACTGACTTGACTTAAAGATTTACAGCTGCAACTGTACCGGCTTTGCATCCATTATCACGGATACAGGCGGTGGCTGAACCATGGCAACGTGGGATTAAGCATGGGCTGCAAAACCAACTCTAAGCTGGCTCAGTTCACAACTGGTGTTAAATATCATACTGTTGCTACCAGACCCCACTGCTGTGCTTGAGACAGGTCAAATGTGCCACTACTGCATTGCAGACATACTTAAACACTACAAAATTATCTCAATGGTTTATCAGAGTTTATTATGGTGGTTTGCCAAGGTTGCCACAGTATCATTGGAAAATGCCCCAAGTATTCCTTTTGCTGTACCTATTTACTCAAGGTTAATAAAATTAGAGAAGGTAAAGGCTTTATATTCTGCCCGAAACTCAAACTGTACATAGCAATTACATTAAGCTGTGATTAAGCATTATTTTAGTAAACAAATATTATACAACAGAAGTTATCAATGCATTTATAATTAAACTGTTAGAAATGCCAGCTTTCTTTATAAAAAGAAAGGTACCTGCAGGTCAGTTGTGCTGTAGTTTTCTATTTAAAGCGCTTGCTAAGTGCAGAATTTGGCTTTCTGCCCATATGTTTTAAGCTCAGTGCTGTGGCATAGCCCAAGTAATTGCACTTGGGGTGACAAGCACAACAGAACTCAGAGGCATGTTAGTAATAAACTTCAAACCTCGTCTTAACTGACTAGAACCAAATCTTGCCCTGCAAATGTGCCAGCTCCACGATGTGCCACACCAGGCTGTTTCCCTGGCTGTGCTGCCGAGCTGCAAGCCATTTCACACTTCCACATTTGACATCAAATCCCACATGCTGGTTTCTCTATGCTGAGAGGCTTTATTTTGAACCTACCCTTCAAAGCACAGGAGAAAAGGCCTGGCGTGGCTGTAATGGAAGTACACAAGAGGATGGAGCAATTAATACAGTACAAGAAAGAAATCCCAGAGGTCGGAAATAAAAAACCTGTGGTGGCTGTGAGCTCAGTGCAGGTCCCTCTGACATTTCAAACAATGAAGCAGACAAGTGATAACTTTGCATCCTCCAATAATAAGTTTAGCCAGATTCTCCACGATACACTCTGAGATTTATTTGCGAAGACTGCATAGCACACGCCTCACAAGCCTACATACCCAGGCCCTGACTTGATGGCTTTCTCTTCAGTACCAGGAATGTCCCCCTCCTCCCCCAGGTTAAGTTACACAACCCCAGCTTTATTTTTTGCTCTTAGAGAATTGCCGCAGCTGCCTCACGGACAAAGTCTGTGCAGAGGAGTGTGACTTGTCAGTACATCAGGTTCTGTGCTGGGGCGCTTCAAGAAACTGCTCAGGCTTTTATTTTTAAAAACCAGGAATAAGCAGAAGTTCTTATTGAAAAAAATCTCTTTGCTTTTGTGCTTAAGCAGCCTAAAACCTATTCATTTGACAATTTCTTCAGCTATTCCAAAATTAAATACTGTACTTGTAAACATACACGTCGGATTTGTTTTGGAAGAAAGCTTTCCCATGAGTTATTTATAAAAAGCAAAACACTTTCTACCTACACATTTAGCCAATTATGCTATTATAAGAGATACATATTTTACATAAAAGTGTTAATTTATCCAGAATAATGAATATCACCCAGATAGAAAGCTTAGTCTCTATTCACTAAATTACTCTTACTCTTGTCAAAGAACACTTTGACAAGACAAGACAAAGAACATTTTGTAAAATGCCCCATGTGTCTACAGGGTTCCTTCAATGTCAGCCCAGTGTCCTTCACGTGAGCACCTCTTGGAGTCACTACAGATGATGAACAAAGCATTGCAGTGGCTCTCTCATCCTGTTTGTGTAGCATCCATAGACTATTCTGGATAAGTGCTGTGCTTCACCCACACAAAGGGCCTAACAGATCATGGATTCTGGACTGCACATCTGTTTCACCCAGTCTAACATCAGATTGTAGTGATCTGCGTTTGGACCAAATGTGACACAGCAATATTTAACAGTTTTGCCAAATAAAGCTCAGCTAAACATGTACCCAAGAAGGCCGGTTGGCTGCTACCTACGAGAATGTGTTGTTTGGTTGGTCATAAGAACATCTAGTAACAGACAACAAGCTTTTCTCGGAAGAAGATGATTTCCCATAAAACTCTTATTTCAAGTTGGTATCATATAGTTACTAATCTGCAAATTAAGAAGCAAATTCAATGCATCAACCTAGCGTTAAAAGTAGATTTTAGGCTCAGCACAAATTTCGTCATCCTCAGTTTTTCTGCATTACTACAGTTACACAAATCATGCATCACACAAAAGTAGCCTAACAAAACTTAAGTCCCTCCTGAGAACAGGGAAACTTGTTCCCAGTATCATCATTTCATTCCTCTTCCATGAAACACCTCCTTCATAGTATGTTTTTTCTCTATAGAAAGATATTTAGAACAGAGTCTAGATGACAACCGCACAAAATCCATGACTTTCACAGAGTTTGTGCCACTTTGTTCCCCCTGTACTTGGCACTGGTGAGGCCACACCTCAAGTGCTGCGTCCAGTTCTGGGCACTTCAATTCAGGAAGGACACTGAGATGCTGGAGCAGAGGGTGTTTAGCCCGAAGAAAAGGAAGCTTGGC
Source organism: Grantiella picta (assembly GCA_013397955.1). Lineage (NCBI taxonomy): Eukaryota > Metazoa > Chordata > Aves > Passeriformes > Meliphagidae > Grantiella > Grantiella picta. The sequence goes on from VZRM01004851.1 coordinate 62,760, forward strand.
ATGACCTTGTCACTCTCTACAGATGCCTGAAAGGAGGGTTTAGCTGGTGATGGTTGCCTTTTCTACCAGGTAACAACTGACGGGACAAGAGGACACAGTCTTAAGCTGCATCAGGTGAGGTTTAGGTTGGAAATCAGGAAAAATTTCTTCACAGAAATGGTAATCAGACATTGAAAAGGCACGCCCAGAGAAGTGGTGAAGTCACTGTCCTTGGATGTGTTTCAGGAAAGGACTGGACATGGCATTCAGTGCCATAGTCTGGTTGACATGGTGGTGTTTGGTCATAGGTTGGACTTGATCTCAGTGATCTTTTCCAACCTAATTGATTTAGTGAAACACTCCTTCCAGTGCACAGAACTCGCTGCTCTACACTTAGCAAGAAAAGAAAAGAAAAACCTCCAAAATTTCCTTGTAACCCCAGCTATGGCAGTCTGAACAAAAAGTTATGTAACCGCAAATAAACTGGAGCATGCAAGAGTTAAAGATACACCAGAACTGATGCAGCTGTCAACACCTGAAGAGTTAATTTCTGTCCACTAACCTCCAGCCAAAGCTTTCCTAGATTTCCTACAGTAAAACATATGGGTTCTCCCTAGCATAATTTTTGTTTTAAAATCAGGCACTAGCCATCTTGGAAGGACAAGGTAGATGTAGGCAGGTCAAAAACACTTCACTGTTCTCTTGGAAAAAGTGTGGATGTGGCACTTGTGGACATGGTTTAGTGGCGAACATGGTGGTGGGTACTAGGTTGGTGGCTGGCCTCTATCTTAGAGGTCTTTTCCAACCTTAACTATTCTATATTTCTAAGGAGGTGAAAGTCACCCAACATGCTCAGCAAAGCTGAGAGTTGCAGCAGAGAAAATGAAACAGAACAAGGCTGAGACACCAGGAGCACTAATCAGGTCACACATGGTAACCTCACGTGAGCCTGCAGTCATGACTCGAAGTACAGTTATTCTAGTTAGGGAAGAGAGTTGAAGGAAGAGGGAGATGCCTGAGGTGGGCTTGGATTCCGAGAGACTCCAAGACAAATGAAGAGGCTTGGTGGCATGATGATGACAGGTCTTCTGTGGGACAAGCATACCAGAGCCTTCCTCCATGCCTCTGCCATTGCACACACAGAGCTGATCCCACAGGATGGGGCATTAGCTGCTTGGACAGCAGATGAGATCCCAACTGAAGGCATGCCCATGTGACATTTCACTGCATCCCCACAAGACACAGGAACAGGCAATGCTCTGCTTTGGGTTGGTTACTTGTGACACTTACCCCAACCTGTCCTGATCTACCACTCAGCAATGCATCTGCAGCTGCCAGCAGGAAGCTCCTCGGCTGATGAAGGTACCACATCCCTATAGCAGCCACCCCACCACAGCTTCTCACAGCTTTTGTTGATCATAAGCAGGTTACTTAGCTGTTCTTTGCAGGCAAAATACGGGCCCTGGTTGAAGAGCCCAAGCACAAGCATATCACTTACATTTGAGATGCGAACAAAAGTGAACAACCACTTAGTAGGTGTGGGACAAGCCTGCAAGTTGAGTGAAAATTAACAGTGATTTATCCAAGCTGAACATTAAGCAGGCTGCTTTGAATCTGTGAAATTGGAGTATCACCTCTAATAGCAACAGAATCCAGGCTTATTTCATACCACTGAGAAGAAAGTGGTCAACACTAGCAGACTTCTTACCCCATCCCTCCTTAGTGGCAGCCAGTACAACTCTGATCTCTTTCTAAAAGGAGCACAGACATGGATGATAAAAGTACAGGACCATGTACTTAGCTATTATTGTAATTTAAAATAGATCTCCAGGGTGACATGTCACAATTACTCTGCTGAGACTGGTTTTAACCCCTAATGAGTCTGTCCATAAACCCCTGAGGGTCAAAACCATTTTCAGTGTCAAAAATATTCAAAAACAATACAGCCAGTTACAAAATTCAAAAGCCCGAATGTTCACAGCCTCAATCAAGTCTACCCTACCTACCCAGCTTTCCCCAGGAGTGCCACTAGTGCTGTACTTCAAGCCAAAGCCAGCCAAGCTTCTTCCACACAAATCAGACTGCAACCAGCAAGGGAAAAAAAAAAACAAACCAGTCAAATTTCACAGAAAGTATATTAGTCAAATTTTGAAGGACATAAGCTTTCAGGTTTCTGGCAGAGACTGAGGAATGGAAATCATTCCATACGTTGGTCTCAAAACTTTCATTTTTACATGCTCCAGCGGAGATCATACAGCAATAAAAAATGCCTAGTTTCATTGAGAAGTGCTTTCTAAAAGAGTAACAACAGGTCGTCTATACGGAATTGTTTAAACACGGCTATGGTTGACTCAAGAAAGAGCCACTTGACACTCAGAATTATACAAGAGAAGAAACATTACCATCACCCACTGAACTTGAACAGAAAGTTTTCAGTAAGAGTTGTCTCTCAACATCTTTCTTGCTTAGCATTTTGAGCAACATGGTCACAGCAATAAAAAAATGAGGTTAGGCAAAGACCCCACTGAAGTGGCAATATCATTAAGAAAAGATGAGGCTTTTTCTTTCCACCTTAAACAAAAAGTGCCAGGCACCTTCATTTGAAGCATCTGGGTAGGGGCATTTTGTTACCACATGAATGACAAATTAGAAGGGATTTAGATAATAGCTACAAGACACTTAGAAAGTACAGAAGAGATGTCAGCCTCTCAAGTTATACTGCTTAATGCACCCCTGAAAGGTTTTCAGCTACTAAGTGTGGGTACAGTTACTCCTCTGCAGAGAAGTAACCGGGAGCACAGAGATGAAATTCAGTTTTCTTCAATACATTATAAGAAGCCCATTCTTTTAATAAAGGTGAGTGCTTTTACAGATAGTTACTCTAGCCAAGATAAGCAAACACTTGCACACCAGTGTGGTTTACATCCATGAATAAGGGGTTTATACGAGCAGACTTTATACAAGAACAAATGTGTATTCACAGAACGTATTGTAAGTCAAAGCTACTCCACTGCATGGCTTTTGTTTTGACAAGGCCAAAGAGTACTGCAAAAAAGAATATTATTTCAGCTTTTACCTAGGTCTGACAGCAAAAGGCATCTAGCTGCAAAGATGTCTAAAGATTAATTTAAATCCAAAGAATTTTTGCACAATGGACAAGTGTCTGTCACTCAAAACTTCACCCAAGTGACACAACTGATTAAATACTGGTCCTTGCATTGTTTCAATACTATGGCAGAGGATTCTGCAACTTAGCCTCTTCAAATATTTTGCTACAATGAACATTAAAACATATGTTTTAAATACTTAACTAGGATACATAACTCAGGAAAGAGTCACATAGCTACTGCAAACATGTCCTTACTGCTATCAACTTAGGTTTCTCATACAAAAGCTGTTTACTTGAATATCTAAATTACCTGTACGATTTTAAAACAACAAAGCAGTCCAAAAGGAACATATGTCATGCTTTTAGTACTGAAACCTTAAGGAGTAAGATACAGCCTGCCTGCCAGGCAGCCTTCTCTTTCTAAACCACAAATACTATGATGCCTCAAAGTGTCACTCACTTCAATTCAGACCTTTTATGTTCTTCTTGTTCTCTGGGTAGAAGCTTCAATTTAAAACAAACATTCAGGAAGTCTTGAGGTCACATTTCTTCAAGTCAAGCAAGATTCCAAAATACCCTAAACGTACCCTAATTTAGTAGCTCTCATTTTTCTCCTCTTTGTAAAGCACTTTGGGCAAATGCACTTTAAATATTTTAGCAACTGTGACGATATAAAATCAATCAATCTAATTACGCCTGGCTACTAGTACTTTAAGGGTGGGTACACAATGCTGAAGTTATTACTATCAAACTGGATGGGTGAGATGGGACCTTCTCAGTAACTCACTACCACAAAACCTTAGCAAGGTTAACTGCAATTCCACTAAGTCATAATGCTGGATAAAAACACTAAGGCTTTAAAAATGAAGCAGCATTCTGGAAATAGCTGGCTAGTTTTGTGTACATGCATGTGTGTCATGCACACATCTGATCATGTGCAGCCCAAATTATAAGAGCAGCTGTATTTATGAGTCACATCACCTCTGGTCCATCCACACAGCAGCCAGTCTGTAACTGCGACATTTCCAACTTTAACTCAGCTACATTAAAGTTCAACATAAAACTTCCACCATTTAGCCCATGCTGTTCATTACCCTGAACACCTGATGAACATGCTATAAACCACACAACAGAACTGCACATCAAAGATTAGAGTTAAGGTTCTGCGAGTCCTTTTTTCTGGCATTTCTTACCCTCCAGATGCAAAATAACCATTATGCAGTAGACCTAAAGTGCTATTAAAGAGAAGGTACCCTGTGCAAATATATTACCACGTAGAATAGCAAGGCAGCATAAGAGTGACTTCAGAAACAGTGAGGTAAAAACATGTTTGAGCTTTTTAAAAATTACAGATGTGTAAAACCCTCAGACACCAGCAGAATATCACTGCAATACTGAATCTAAAGCATTTAAAAAAACCAAAACAAACAAACAAACAAAGAAAAAAAACAGAAAAAAAACAAAACCCAAACAAACCCCCAAACTCTTCTAACACTATAGAGACAAAACCTTCCATTAATTTATATAATATGAACCACATCTAAAGCTACATGCTTTTAGTTACTATCTCTTGAACAGACAGGCAGAAGTTTCAAGAGGCACACTTCCTTGTATTGCTACCCAAGAAAAAAACCCTGAAACTCAGCTTGTACTTTACCTTATCTAAGGACCACTGTACAAAAATTGGGCAAATGAACAGTGTTCAATGTACCCATATGGAAAGCTTTCAGTTTTATTATAATGGGACAGAAGAGTTGGACTGTGCTACAGCTCTCCTCTTACCACACAACAGGACCTGACTGCACGTGATCTCCTATTTTCAGGCAGTATCCGAACTGGAAACCACTACCTGTACTTCTCAGCACACAATAATCCTGCCTGGCTCAGAGGAGCCCTAGGGAAAGGAAGCTGGCTACCACCATGACTTAGCCAATATATTCCTGAGGATATAGTGATGTCCAGAACAGGCCACAAGACAGGTGAGTAGTCTGTGCAGCCCAGAGGCACAGCCACCCAAAAAACTGTATGCAAGAGCAGAGTGAGTAACAATCAGGTATTCCCCAGACCTGAGAGTCTGATATCATATCTGTGCTTATGATCCATGGACCAACATAGGAAAAAGTCTTGTGCCTCCCTGCCTTCTGCCAGCTTGGAAGCTCCTTGGCTTTTGAGACTGAACATGAGCTCCACAGACCTGGAGCAAGCAGGGCTCTACTCACCCACAATCCTGTGTCCCTTTGCTGCATCAAACCACTGTTTATTAGCATCAGTGATACCCAAAGGCAACAAAAATAGATCAAGTACACAGAGAGAAACTCTGTAGGACCTTGCAATGCAGAGGCCCACGGAAGGCAGTTTTTGTGCTCAGAGTACCACACATTTTTATCCTGGCATCAAGGATATTTTTGTGGAGTTAAATGTTCTACCAGTTATGTAATTCTAAGTGCTTAGAAAACTTCTATTTGCTTAATTTTAATCTTTGTGAGAAACAAACTACAATACCAAACTTCTAAACATGGTGTTCATTCTTCCCATCAGTTATTGGTAAGTTCTCTATCTATTTTCTGCTCTGACATATTAACACATTTTGCATGTTACTTTGAAATGAAATCACCTGGAAGAAGCTGAGACACAACAATACAGAACTCTATATAGCATAGTGCTAATGAATTACAAAAAGAAAGGATAACAATGCCTTGACAAGTATTTAGCCCCCAAATTACCAGACAAAACTAATAATGTTTGGTGTTTTTCTCCCTTTCCAACTGATGTGTCAAGGCTTGTTCCTCCAAGGAGGAAAAGTACCTTATGAAATAAACTGCCTTAAGAACTATGAAATAGTAACTCTAACAATGTAGCTAATTTTTCTTGTTTCCTTTCATGCTAGGTATATTTATTTTAATCTATCCAGCCTGAATCACCTTTAAAGGAGTTTTTAATATTGACTTTTGGTATACATTAAACATGCTTCTTGACACAGAGCACTTGGTCAAACCATGCTTCTGAGCAGTGCTAATGAAGTTTCTATTTGTATAATTTCTCACTTTTACCTTCCCTGAAACCCTGGCTCTCAGCAAGAATACCATTCAACTAAAAGATTAGAAGACCTGTCTTTTTCAAAACCAAAAGCTGAGTTGTTAAGGTACAATTGCACCAAACATTCAGGACCCTGAGCAAGCCATCAGGAAACACTTTCTAAAAGTCCTGCAAGTATCCACTGCTTGATCAAAGCAATGGGCAGAGGTTCATCAACCTCCAGTCACCTGATATAGTAACAACTTCACCATGCACAGCCCTCAGCCATTGAGATCTATCCCAACTAGCACCTATCAACACCAGATTACAGCATAATAATCTTTGTTGTAGTGGTCCCCATTTAAGAATCAGATGCCAAAATTAAAGGTGAAGAAGTTGTCCTGCCATGTAGGAAAGGACCCTCTCAGATGAACAGAAGATGCCTATGGCATAAAGGTAGTATCAATTAATTGCTCACACCTAGTTCTGCGGATTACCAGCACATTCTGGTTCTCTGCTGCTTAGGCACTGCCTGCAAAACCAGAAAAACACATTTCCATCATTTCCAGAGCAATTCCAAAGTACCACATAGCTCAGTGGAATCTGATCTAAAGACCCATCTTACCACACCACGTCCTTCCCAGCTGAGCTAAGAAAGAAGCAAACGTCACTATCTGTGACCTGGACACAAAGCATTTCATTCTGAGAAAAATTTTCCCTTGGTCACTCAAAAAAACTCAGTAACTGAATCAGATGTGAGCAACATCTTAGAGATACAAGTTCTACCCACATTTCATCCTTACATTCTGGGATTTAGTCTGGGACTAAAACACCAAGTTCACCTATGGCAGTCGAATACTTGTGGCCCAACACAACAGATTCTGCTAGAACTTTAGGCAAACTGGCTATTTCTTACTAACAGCAGCTGAGGAACAGACATTTGCTCTTATCACAACCTCTTTGAAGGACATAACATTACTGCTGCTGAAATATTCTTGCCTTGCCTGCAAAGAATGAGTGGTAGCCAGTGCATGGAATAGCTCAACTCCTTCCTTGATGATGGTAGTCAGGAACTTGAAGGGCTGCCCAAAACATTACAAAATTTTTCAGCATGACTGGGAATACAGTCACTAGGTAAGACAAAGTTTTGGTGAAAACTCCATTGCAGATGTCCACCTTCAGCTGATCACACGGATGAAGTGGGGGGGAATGCCTGCTGGATCATCCCTTGCTGATACAAGCTGCTCCTTGCACAGTCGTTGTTCCTGGAGGCTGCTGCCCTTTCCATCTAGCTGGCAGTCCTAAACTCTGAAGCACTGCAGCAGATCTGAGCATACTATATTAGCTGTAAAATATGCTTAGATGCTGTGCTTGAATTTTTAAGAAGTCCCAGACTTTATTATAGCCAGCATGTTGACAACCTGCCATTTAAACAAATATTCAAGTGGACTTGTTTTCTGCTTCACTTTATCAGACGTTAGAGTTACAGGATTTGCAACTGAAACCAGAATCTGTTGAAATGTTGAACCAGCTTTACACAGCAGTAGCTTCTGTCAAGGGGGTGCAGAGAGAGTGCTTCCCTCATTTCAGTATATTCAGCTAGTTCAACAACCCAGAAAGGTTGTATTTCTCCAAGAAATACAAGGTGCTAAAAGCTGATGTGACCAGCTCCAAGAGCTCCAAAAACACAAATCAAGCATTCGTACTCCCAATCAATCATCCCTAACACTTTCTTTATTAAGGTCACCCTAACCACAAGTTTTCCTCAAAATATTTATGCTCTAGCTTAACTAGAAGCCTGTGTACTTTCCCTCCACTCCCTGCCCTTAAACTACATTTCAAGTGGAAGACAATTCCCAAACTCTCAATGCCACAAAGTTGAAAACAGCTACATCCTGTAATTGCAACTTTCTAATACTGCTTACCTAACCTTAGTAAACTAAAAATACAAAACAAGATGAAGCTAGATGTTTCATCAAGTTAAGAAATCTGGAAAATGAAACACATGCAAAGCGAGCGCTAGCTCAGAGCAGCATATATTATTAATATATCGCAGAAGTCACCCATCAAACAAAGTGAGGGCATTATTCTTATCTCTGAATGATTCCATAACCAGAGTCTAATGCAAGTGAAAGCCTAAGACAAAGACAGCCAAGAACATCGCTTCTCACTCCTTCCCCCCAGGGACAGAATGAGGGTCCAAGTCCACTTTTTCAGTGTCTCAGACGTCAGGATGCATAACCAAAGATCAGACACTACAAAATTCTGCTACACAGGGCTCCTCACAGAGAAAAGATTAGACAGAAACAACACATGACAGACTTCAGCCATGCAAATTGAAGGGAATCCCACTGCTGTGGATGGGTGGAAGCATCATGAGACCTCATCTTCCCATTCTGAAAACAACTATCATGGTATTAGTCAAAAGAATTTAGAAGAAAGGCACAGCAGTTCAAGGACATCAAATACCCCAAAAGACAGCACAATCATAAACAATGCTGAGGGTAAGGCAACTGGGTGCCTTGCCTAAATCTACACTTGTTAACACACATCTCCAAATTATTTCTCAGCAGCTTCAGCTTCTTTCCAGGAACAACTGCAAATACACAGTCCAGAGAACTCCCCAACCACACAAAACTATTTTGATCGGTCATGATTTCTTTGAAAAAAAATGGATGAGTAATATAAGTGCAGGAAGAGGTCACCAGACCATTCGGATGCAAAGATGACACTGTTACCAACCAAAGACTTGAGCGACTTCCTGAATAAGTAATAATGCAGGTGAGTCTAAGAATACACCTATCACACCTACATGAGTAAGCCAAGCCAACTCATTACAAAAGGCAAGTCTTGTGCCAAAGCCTTTCTTTCCTTCCAAACAATGAGGCCAAACTGAACGTGACTCAAATCCACTATTCCCCAAGCTACAGGTTATTTAGGTTTAGTGGAACAAAGCTCTTAAACCTTGACCCGCTGAAGCCAAGAGGCACCGAAGGTGCACGTTAGTCAAGCAAAGACATCATCCAAAATTTTTTTCCAGTTTGAGAGAAGCCAAAGGGCATGAAATGGGAGACGCAGGAGCCACAACTAAAACAGCTAACTGCTGGGACAAGTGAGCTCGTGGGGACAACACTTTGCCAGAGATCAAGCAAACATCAAGCACAGAGGAGTATGCCTAATGCAAAACATCTTCTGCAGGCACCAAGGTTTTCCAATTGCTTGTTTTAGGAAAAATGTGGAACTCCTCCTCCAGTTGTTTTGGTAAGTACACTCCCTTCAGTTTTTTCTGGGATGGCTGCGCCAGATTCCTTATTCGTTGTACTTACAAGAGTGGAAATAGAGACCACAAAAGTTTTTTTGTATTAACAGGAAGGCTGAGAGGGGAATTGAATTTACCTTCACCCATTATGTATTGCTGCAGCCCATTGAAGGCTGCATTCTAAAAGTTTGGAGAGGAAGAACATAGGTGTAGAAAAATAATTGTGTCAAACAGCCCTAAAGCCCACAGAGTTCTGAGGAAAATACTGCCTTTACCCTGAATCAGCCACCAATGAGTGAAGCTATCAATGGATAGCTGGGAAGCCCCTTACTTTGAAATAAATATCACAGAATCATAGAATGTTTGTGTTGAAAGGGACCTTAAAGATGATCTAGTTCAAATCCTCCTGTCATGGGCAGGGACACCTTCGCCTAGCCCAGAGTGCTCAAGAGCCCCATCCAGCCTGGCCTTGAACACTTCCAGGGATGGGGCATCCACCGCTCCTCTAGACAACCTGTGCCACTGCCTCACCATCCTCCCAGTAAAGAGTTTTGTCCTAATATCCCAACTAAACCTACTCTCTTTCAGTTTGAGCCCATTCCCCCTTGCTCTGTCCCGACATGCTCTTGTGAATAGTCTTGCCCCATCTCTCCTCTAAGCTCCTTTCAGGTACTTACGGACATGAAAATATGGACTATATGATCTCCAGAGGTCCCTTCCAACCGTAACAATTGTGTGAAATATAACAGAGCAGAGCCCAGGGGGCAACTTGGGGCGGGAGAACTCTCACCCTGCCACGAGTTCCCTACAGGAGGCTCTTTGGGGCTAAAAGACAAGATTAAGAGCGCAGCGGCGGCTGTGGCGCGGCCCCCGCTCTGGCCAGGCCGTGCCCGTGCCCCCTCCCGCAGGCCCGGCCCCGGCCCAGCCCCACACCGCGGCCCGCGGCGCGGGGGAAAGGCCCGTACCTTGAAGTACCCGCCCTCGTAGAGCGTGTTGGGGGGCCCGAAGATCGCCACCTCCCAGTTGTAGAGGTCGGACTCGTCGACCAGGGTGATGCGGAAGCCCTCGACCGGCTCCTCCTGCAGCGACTTCAGCTCCAGCATCAGCGCCTTCTGCGAGCTGCTCATCTGCTGCTGGGCCATGGCG